>UELV01136772.1:93136-103313 GCA_900490015.1 Megastigmus stigmatizans
TTTTTAGTGAACTATGGGTATCAAAGTCCATTACTACTAAGTTGTTTTACCGACCGGATTCTGAATAATTTGTTATAACTAAATAAATATTTGAAAATATGCAATTCCCAAATACCTATTATCTATTATCTGGCAAAATTTTAAGTAAATATTTTCATAACATCTTCACCAAAAATTCGCTTATTTCGAAATAGAAATTCGAAACGCAATATCCCGTTCATTTACGGGATACGAAAAATGTACACTAAAGTCGTTAAATCGTTTATTCAGGAGACAACAATTATTATTTTAGATAAATCTTTAACAAATAATTAAACAATTAATTAAAAATTTAAATTTAATATTTAAATAATACTTAATAAAACACATCATGGTAAGTATAAAAACATAGATGCGGCCTTTCAATTTAAAGTTAATACTAGTTGATTGATTATAGTAAAACGTGGCATTACACACTTGTTACATATTCATGAATGTTATATCTCTCACGAAACTTTTGTTTGTTGATCACTAAAAATAGAAGATCTGTAGTTTAACTACATTAAATTATCACTGTCCCAACTTAATCTTAACGTTCATATTTATAACGAATTATTAATACGCCATCAACACGGCGTTAAGATTAGGTCGCTGCTTAATTTAGCGCACGATACTATTTAAAGGCAAAAAATTATAACGTCTAAAAAGCATAATAATACAATGGGATATGAAACAGATTAGTCGGCGCTATAATAGACACATCCGCAGTACTTTGAATCATGTTTATTATTTTGTTTTACACTCAAACCAACATATCTTAGAACGATAATTACAGAAGAACCCGTGTTTTTTGTGGTTTTGGCATACTTACGTTATCTGTTTTGGCATTTCCTTTGCCTTCGCTATTGAGTATCACAATAAGCATACTTTATACCGATGGGATAATCTTTCAGCTTTAACAAAGTAAGTATAGAATTACAATGGCTTTGGTGCTATTTGAGACTTGTTCCAATGATTTTACCAGGTAAAATCTTTATACCTATAGTCAGTAAAGATGAATACGTTATTTTATTACGTGTAGCAGTAACATTTTCGTCTAAATTTATTTAAAAACTGCACGTCTCAGCTGCTCGGATATTCGTTATAAAATATTGCGCTATATACACACGTATAGCTCATCGATAATAAATTACTTACACCAAAGTTTAGGCAAGTATAAATAAAAATAAATGCGCGTAAACGTTTGTCAATAAATTACGTTGGCACGCTTACAAGGCATATTATCTCTTCTAAACCACATATATTTACTACCGTCCGTACTATAAACATCACTGACGCGTCACTTTCACGCAAACTCACTTTCTCTCTCCCTCTCATTTCTTTTTCCTTGCTCTCTTATATATATATGCGTATCTCGAAGTTATGATTCGCTATATTCGTTCTTACGTGTATATATATATGTGTGTAAGAGAGCGAAGATTCGCTTCAGCAGAGTGCAGCCGCGTGTTATATATATATACGTACGTGAGCCGCTTACATAACGAATGTACGAGGAAAAAAATGAAAATGAAAAGAGTTGTGCGAAATTGCGAAAGAGAAATGATAGACGAGTTCAAGGAAAAGAGAGAAAGAGAAGCCTCGAGACTCAATCGGCGAAAATCGACGAAGAAACGAAAAAAGAGGAAGGCGAGTCAAGAGGCGACGATAGCCAGGCGAGTTTACCGCAAAAATCGCACAGATGAATGCGTCGACTTGTGTATAATCGCGTAGCGAGATGAAGCAATTATCTCGCGTGGTACTTTCGGCTATTCGCTGCCGGTGCATCACCGAGCGCACTTATATACATGCGCACACATGGAAATGTATCGAACGTGTAAGTCGTAAACAATGTCAACGAATCCATAAAACTGATGAGATCTGGGCCCGGATCGACCGTATGTGTGTGTATGTGTGTACGAGAACATTATTATATTTGTCCGTGAGGCGCGTGCAAAGCGAATGACTGTAAATTGAGAAGATAGAGAGAGAGGGAGAGAGAGAGAGAGAGAAAGAGGAGCTTACAGACGTCGTCGCTGCGCCTTTTCTCTCTCGTCGACGATAAACCTCGCCGCTGCACGTATACACATTTTGCTTTTACTTTTGTGCGGATTGATAATGCCGAGCCAACGTCTTGACGGGCGTGTGTTATAGGATGGCCGATTAATGCGTATACGAGAGAACGCGACGCGAGCAAGCGAGTCTACTGCTACTGTACTGTAGTACGAGAGCTGATGAAAAATATTGGCGCGATGTGCAACTGCAGTCGAGAAGCTCGTAACAATTAAGATTCCTTCTCTCGTGCGCGGTGTATAAGGTACGTGACGCGCTTGCGAGCGAGGATTTGCTATTTCACTGTAGGGTGTATTTTGGTATAACCGGTTGGCTTCGCGGTCGTTATATACGCTCAACCAACTACTTCGTACAGGCGCATGTATTATATATACTGAAGTTAAGTATCGCGTGGCACTAAAATACAGATGCCTAGTATATCTTCGGGAGAAAATGTTTGCAGTGTTACATACTGTAAAACAGCTTTCAAAGTTTTCTTGACGATGGTCGGCTTTGTCGCCCAACCAAATGGCCCTGTTCTCGTATACTGTTTTGCATACCAGCTGTCAGGCACTTTTTTTCATTTAAACCAATTTTATTTATGAAGAAATAATATCTCAATTTATTATTTAGTGAGTATAACTTTATGAAAATTCGTTTACAGCTGGATTTAAAACAGAGTACTTAGAGACGCACTTAGAGATACTTCACATAATTGGTAACGTTTAAAACTACTCGTTAGAAGCCAATATTGCACTTAAAATATTGAAAATAGTATTAAACTTGGCAACTCCGACGTCTACCAGAACGGCTTTTTCCAGAATCTTTTCATAAAAAATTACAATTTCGAAAGTTGAGAGGGAAGAATGTGGTTTTGAACTTAATGGGTTAACTTTTCACAATCTTGCTGGGTCGGAATACCGTGGGTAGCTTTCATTTTAATTTCTTCCCGCAAAAAAACAAGTGCATAATTGACACAGCCAAAAAAGGATTTATGTACCTTCTTTTCTACAAAAGTAGCTTTTATCTAATAAACACAGTATTCTTGAATTTTTTATTCTTGAATATCATTCTTTTGAAGTTTGTAGGTATATAAGATTTTACTTTAAAGTAAATTCTGTTCTATTATTTTCTTACCTCACAAATAAGATTATAATCTATTATTGTTACTTAATTAAATAGGGCCCATGAAATGGAAAGTATCTTTTAATGTTCAAATATTTTTTAGAGTTTTTCTTTTGGTAAAAAGATTAATGACAGAAAATGCATTCCACATAAGAAAATATCTATTAGTCACTTATATTATCAGATTGTGTACATTTGCCACAACTCATTGACTGCATGCCATATTATAGATATAATATGAATACAATGTAATCACTTCATTCACTAAATTCTATGGTATAAGATTTTCGCTTCATCTTATAGTGTATACTACTACGTCGCTCCGGCGGTGGTGCATTCAAGGACGCGTCAAGGACAGAATATTAAAAAAAATGATTGCTTTTTTTTTGTATATCCAAGTTTGAGAATTAACTAATAAAATTAAAATAATTTTGTGTCAATATCATGTGTAGTTTTTTTGCAATCCATCGTCAAAAATAGGCCCGAAATTTGGGCGTGAAGGTAGACGACCCCCTTTAGGCAATATGATTCTACAGATTCGGCAGATCAAATTCAACGGTATGTATGGAAAGAAAAGTAGAAAGTTGTAACATTCCTTGTGAGATTTATAAATATGGTAAGAGTATACACGTTGAAAAATCATACAATAAGAATGACAATACTAGCTGTTACTGCTTCGTAGACTATAATATTAAAAAACGAGTGAGTTAAACTAAAGCTTACTATATAATAAATCTACCTTATTATAAATTCACAGGCCGGATAATACAGTATATTTTTGTCTTCTGGAGTATGTAAAGTTAGTGGACACCTGATTTGCCTTAAAAATTACTATACTTATACTAAAGTATTGCAATTTTGTACTAAATAAATATTAATATAATTTTTGTTTCAAAGGAAACGTTTGTATGTCGAGAAAAAAGAACAATTTGATGTACCTTTATACTTGATAGAAGCAAGATATATAATAAATGCACTCTCAACGTGATGTAAATATAAGTACAAACGAAATTGCGATAATTATCTTATAATTTGTACATTTGTATATCTACTAGTATAACTGTTTATATATTGACTTGTTTACTGTAGTAACTCTAAATAAAGAGTGTGCAATTGTTAAAACCGTAAACTGTTATATATTTGTTTCTCTTCCTTACGAGTTTCTCGCAAAATGTTTTTCGCAAACAATTATACGTATATCTGGCCAAAGCATATTGCTACCGGGCTTGATAAATACTAATCTTTCGAGTTCATAGTCCTACGGTTGCATTTTCTCATTTAATTATTGCACAGCCAGCGGAAATTAATATTTTTTATTTTACGTATGTATAGTATATTCACATGTTAAACCGATATTACCCCCATTGCGATATTTTGTTCGTGAAAATACGTTAAAAAAAAAAAAAAAAAAAAAAAATGGCTGGTGGCAACAATTACAAGGAAAATGATTCCTGATTTGCGGTCATCGATATTCATTCCGACGAATTTTCATTTTTTTATATGGCAATCTTAGCTGATTTAATTCATCTAAAATATACTATAAAATTCTATTACCAAAAACACTGGAAAAAATTAAAGTATAAAAACCAGTCATTAAGTAAATTAACAACTATGAAAATGCTTATAGCTTCTCAGTTGTTATATAATAATTATTTTAGATAAGGGGATGTTAAAAAAATTAAGCCGATAATAGGAATAGTTTATAAATCAATGAATATATATGTGGCAAAACCGAGATGCGCGCAGGAACAGTGCTCTCGAAGCAAACAGAGGCTAAGCCCGCGCGAGCTATACTGAATCGGCGTAGATACGCGCCCCCGCGCACCCCTCACCGGTGGCAAACAGAAACGGAGCAGCAGTGGTATCTTCCTTCCTGCTCTATCCTTCGTCATAGCTGCATTTGTTCAAACCTAACGTATATACGTATATGTTTAACATATATGTTTACATTTATATAAAGCCACAAAATGAGTCTTATTACTTTATGGAAATTTTATAAGATTTCAATTTCTTTTGCAGAAAATAGCTTAATTTAGTTATGAAAAATAAAATTTACTCATTTTTATGCCACAAATATTGAATTGTACGCATTGCTGTAATAAAAAAGAATACTCCTTGGATCAACAAACTAATTACACGGAATATTTTGAAACTGAAAATACAGTCGTCAGAGAGTCGTCTGAAAGCGGCAGTTGCATTAGCAGTTCATATGCACGAAGCGGTATACTTTACTTGTAGACTAAGAGATAGTGCCTGATTCTGTGCGATGATTAGTTAACGTCTGCCAATTTTCCTACTTATTATTATGGTTGTAAAGGTCCTAAAAACCGGCCAACTAAAGTGTCCTCGTGGATATTGTTGTCATTATCTGTTTTGCAAATTGTTAAAAAAATGAGCAACTTATAGTTATTAGTTGACATCTGCCATATGTTATAAATTAATGTTCAAGTAAAAAAAAACCCGGCGGAAGCTTCTTGGCAGACGTTTTCCATGGATAGATTGCTCAGTAGCACATATGTGAAAATGTCGATGAAACAATAAAAAAAAATTTATTAGTAACCGTTTGCCAATGAAAAATACGGTTATATTATTCGTCAAAATGATGTTAGAAAATAGGCAGACGAATCGGATGGATACAAGTTCTGCAATAAGACATGTAAAATGACGAAAATTTGTCATTATTGTGTACAATTAGTTAACGTCTGCAATAATGATTTTTGTATTACTTTCGGCAGACCGTATCGAAATTATTATTGGCAGACAATTATACTCGCTACAAAGTACTGGCAGACGCGAAGATATGTGTCAAATTTTTAGGGTATAAATGTAAAACACGTTAACGTCTGCCATTTGATTTTTTGTAAAATATATGTTGCCAAATGTTCATTTTTAAATTGGCAGACGATTTTCGTGTATACAAAATTATTTATTTAATAAAAAGTAGAAAAAAAAAATTATTTGCAAAAATATTAAAGATTATTAGTTAACGTCTGTCATTTGTGTTTTTATAAAATATAGGTTGTCAAATAACCATTTTTAAATTGCTAGATGATTTTAGTGGATACAAAATTATTTATTAAATAAAAAGTAAAAGAAAATAATTTTTGTTTTCGAAAATATTAGCGTTTATTATAGTTAAACTCTGTAGAAGAAGAGTAAGAGGTATTTAAAAATATAAACACACAAATTGAATATTCTACTTATTTCATATCTATATCATTTACACCTTTCATCTGCGACTATATCACGTACGATATGCTCTTCGTCGTCTACCTCCATTTCGCATAGCAATCAGATTCATCGTCCTCATTATCTGAATTTTTAAAAAAATTTTTGAAAAAAAATCTGAGAAACACTTTTTTTTTTGGCACCGGTACCTCCTCTGATGCTTGCCCGTCAATTGTCAAACAATAATGAAGACTGTTATGATACTAAATTTAATTTTTGACTAGGCTCGCACGTATCTACCGTTCTACTCGAGCATGTCAACTTTGTTCGGGTAGATCGCGCGAAAGTAACGGAAACAAAGTGTATACAATGAATGTCGTTTAATGAATACTTTTTTTATCCACAGAAATCATCTGCCAATTGATACATCTCTATCTAATAATATAAATTTTACAAAAAATCAAATGGCAGACATTAACTAATAATTTTTAATATTCTTTCAAATAAAAACTAATTTTTTTCTACTTTTTATTTAATAAATAATTTTGTATCCACGTAAATCGTCTGCCAATTTAAAATTGAACATTTAGCAACATATATTTTACAAAAAACCAAATGTCAGACGTTAACTAATAATCTCTAATATTTTCGAAAAAAAAAATTATTTTTTCTACCATTTCTTTAATAAATAATTTTGTATCCACTAAAATCGTCTGCAAATTTAAAAATCATCATTTGACCACATATATTTTATAAAAAAAATAGTGGCAGACGTTAACTAATATTAAATTTACACTCCATTTTTTTCACACAAATATAATAATGTTTTTGTGTATAGTAAATTTTAGTTTAAAAGCAATTTGAAGTGTTAAATAATTGTGCAGATAAGTAACAAATTTTGATCATTTTACATGTCTTACTGCAGAACTTGTATCCATCCGATTCGTCTGCCTATTTTATGACATCTTTTGGACGAATAATATATAACTGTATTTTTCTTTGGCAGACGTTAACTAATAAATTTTTTTTTATCGTTTCATCGACATTTTCACATATGTGTTACTGAGCAATCTATCCATGGAAAACGTCTGCCAATAAGCTTCCGCCGGGTTTTTTTTACTTGAAAATTAATTTAAAACATATGGCAGATGTCAACTAATAACTATAAGTTGCTCATTTTTTTAACAATTTGCAAAACTGTTAGTGACAACAATATCCACGAGGACACTTTAGTTAGCCGGTTTTTAGGGCCTTTACAACCATAATAATAAGTAGAAAAATTGGCAGATTTTGACTAATCATCGCACGGAATCGGTCACTATCTCTTAGTCTATTATTCATGCATCAACGATGTCCTCCCAGAGCGACAAGCGACAAGTGACAGAGCGACGTAAACGTGAATGTGCGTCTCTTTTAGAACTAATTATACGGCGATAATAATATCAAACGGCATAATATAAAATATTATCAGCTGCGCAGTACTCGTTTGGCCCAATTATAACATTGCGCTTGTTTACCAACTGTAAACACAGTGTTTATGCGTTATGCATCATATACGACTGTAGCGGTAAGCACATCATCTATCGTCTGGTCTTTTTTTTGTTGGCACTCTTACAGCTGTCAGACTCGCCCAAACGTGGCTGGCGGAGACTCTCTATCTTCCAAATATGTTAATAACTAATAAGGGTGGCCGATAAGAGAGGCCATCAGTCTTTCTCACTCTCGGCCATTATTTTAAATAGTTTATTTCGTTCCGAAGTTAGCAGCGAACGTTGTATTTTTAGAGTCCTCTTCACGAATGATCCGTCGATAGCAGTAGCAGCAGCACACACAGAGAGAGAGAGAGAGAGAGAGAGAGAGAGAGAGAGAGAGAGGAGAGAGCGTGCGAGATAGAGAGAGAGATAGAGAAAGCGGAAAAAATGAAAAATCGAAACAGCAATATGACGGCTGTCTTTCACTTTGCTTTTATCGCCTTGGCTCGATGATTCTTCCCAAGACGAAGCGAACGAGATAGAGAGAGAGAGAGAGAGAGAGAGAGAGAGAGAGAGAGAGAGAGAGAGAGGGAAAGCAAGAGAATATATTGACTATAAGAAATACCATGTTTATGATATAAATATCCAGTAATACATAAGGCTAGAAATATTCAAGTAGCGACTGAGAGTGTAAGCTGTTATCACTCAATTAGCATTAGAACGCCAGCCAGTCAACATTCGTATTTTTTTTTCAGTCGAAACTAGCCGCGGAGCGAGAGACTATGCGACCTTTGACACGACTATTATATATGCGATGTCTCTAACTGAGAGCGCATGAATGAATAAGAGAGAGAGAGAGAGAGAGAGAGAGAGGAGCATCCTATATTGCCTAGATAGACGAACTAGATCGTATCGGTCTAGACGCCTCTCTCTCTCTCTCTCTCTCTCTCTGTGTCCCCTTATACGGACTGGACACGCGTGGATGCTGCTACATATTATTTTCGCGCGCGCGCTTACACACCCACACGGACACGTTTGCGCGTTTGTGTGCAGGCTCGACGTGCGTATCGCGAACTTAACCCCGATACATCGTTCCTCTCCTAATTCCATCTCTTTCTCACACTGGAGAGCGGAGAGTCGCAGAGAGTGCGTGCGAAACTCTCGCGCTCTTCTTCTTATTTCAGTAAACGAGAACTACTGCTGCAGCGATGTGTTATGCATTCCACTGCACGCGTTCGATCTTTCTCTTTTTTTTCTCTCCATTAAACGCACCTTTCCTTTTTCCGCTCTCACTACAATGAGGGTCAGATCCAGCAGCCAGCATCCAATCACAGCTCCGCCACAGATGTGACACACACCCCTTCATAAGGTAGGGGCACACACATACACTTGCATGCTCGTGCTCGCTCGCACGCACGCCCGCTCCTCGACGTGAATGCATGCACACACACGCTCATAGACGTGAATGCATGCACACGCACACGAACGCACCTTCAACCTGCCGCCTGTAGAGCAGCCGCTCCAGGTCCCAAAGCGCGCAAGGGCTGCAGTGTCGCATTTGCACTCACACATACCTCTCTCACACAGTCTCGCCACCTATCGAGCACGTGCTCCAGGTCTGTCTGGCACACAGACTGTACGAGGTAACCCACACACGTAATTTCGCCACCTGTCGAGCACGCGCTCCAGATCTCTCTTAGCACACTCCTGGAAAGGGCGGACATTAAGTCAGCACGCGACCACGTGGTCCTGACGTCCGCAGGACCCGGCGACACTCGCTCGTCCCCACCTTACGCTTCTCGCTCCTTCCCGCGCTTCAAAGTACCTCGCGCTGTACTCGTTACGTGGCCTAGCTACACCCCAGACCTCTCGCAAGCGGAAGGATAACCAGCCCGATTACTATATAAGCCCGAATAGTGGCCTCCCTGAGCATCCCTAGCGTCTAAGGCAGGGATTGTAGACACAGCCTAACGGACGAGTCCAGTCTACAATAATCCCGGGACGAAACCCACCTTTTCTTTTTCCGCTCTCTCTATAATGGAGACACCTCGACTAGAGGAACGACCATAATCACGTCTTCAAAACGTGATCGCCAAATATACTTCTCGTGCGAAGAATGAGGTATGTCCGCAAAAATTGCCACCAGAGCGGCGCTGCTATGCACAAGAGATACCAATAACAATCATACTATGATACTATGATTGTATTAACCCATTAACTGCCAAGATCCCGAATTTTCAACAACTTTTTCAAGGCTTTTTTCAACTAAAAAGAAGGTTTTGAAAAATTTCGGAAAGATTTTATCCGGCGTATTTTGACCTGTTCTTTCGAATGGTGAGATTAAT
>UELV01136773.1:0-13770 GCA_900490015.1 Megastigmus stigmatizans
CACTCTATTGCCAACTAGGGATCTGAAAATTTAGGTGAGAGAGCTTCCAAATATGCTCTTTCGAATGGCTAATCCCCGATAACGATTCACTCTTAGGCAATTTTAACATTGTTAACCCGCTATAGCATTTAAGATAAATTTGTAAATCTGCTTTTTTTTTAAATATTATATTTATAAACCAATCGCGATGAAGATTATGTGGTTCTTAACTATTATGTAGATGGTAATACCTGTATAGGCCATAAAATCTGCGTAAAGCATAACATGTAAATTTACAATACTTATTCCACGCAGCCCTTCAATTACAGATTTACAAGTGTCGTATAATATTTTCACGTGGGTACAAAAAGAAGAGTATAACTTGGCACTCCCTTATTAAATTGAATAATTATTAGATTTTTAAATCAATAATTTAATAATAAGTAATAATATTTGTACTCAGACATAAGAAAATTTATGATGAATTATTGTTCCAACTGCAAGAAAATGACGGAGCGAAAAAGAGGCTGCGCAAAATGTAACAGTTGTGACGGGATACTCTCATTCCGGTGTGCAAAATGCAACTCGGATTATATTACCAACGCCAAGCTTTATCGGCACATGAGGAACTATCATCTTCAGTATAGACCTGAACAGTGCCCGAAATGCAGAAAACATTTTTTTAAGGTAGATTCCTTTTATTTTCATTGTCGAACATGTGAAAAGGAGCCGAGTATTCAGTGCAATTATTGTTCTTACAAATCAAATACGAGATATAATCTGATGAGGCATATACAGACCCAACACCCAAAATCGGATCAAATACGATGCGGGAAATGCGGGAAATTGTACAAACATGTGTTCGTTATGAAAAAACATCAAAGGTATTGCAATGAAGAGCCAAACCTGCAGTGCGACCATTGTCCATTCAAAACTTTCACGAAATATCCATTAAAGAGACACATGTTAACGAAACATGCTGAATTATTTACAAATAGAATATTGCAGTGCGAAGTTTGTAATAAAAAGATTTCAAACATTTACTTATTGGAACAACATATTTCTAAGTGTGGCAAATGAGGGATTTAAATTGCGGCTTTAGAATCTTAAATGTTATTGTTCAGTGATCAGTCAGAAAATGTTCAGTAAGTCTGTGTCTGTAATCTTATTAAGTGAATTCTAAATAAATCAAAGATCTGCATATATGAAATATCACAGCTTATAAGTTTTGTATTTTATGTACCATAATAAAATCTATAAAATTGTATTATTGTTAGATTCTTTTTATTGATTGCATCCAGTCTATGTATAAATTGAATAATTATTAATGAATGCTTGTATTGCTAATAATAAAGCTTATTTATTTCGTAATAGATATAAATGTTTGATATGATTATTGCATAGCAAATATGGCAATTTTAAAAATAAGGTGGTACCACTGTATAAAGTATATTATATTCGAGTTCTGATTGATGTACAATAAACTAAATGCATTTGGAATATTTATATTTTTTCTATCATTTTCTTTTTATTTAACTCTAATATCGACTAAATGTAATATACTATGTCTGAAACATAATTGCAAGGCTACAATGGCGGTATCTCTTAGATTAAATTGAAATCAGTGAGAATTTTATATTTTCTTCTCTAACTTCTGTATTATTATACCTTACTTTTCGAAAACTTTTCGAAAATAGGTTGATTTATCAAAACAGTTTGAAATGCTTAACGTCGGTAAAACAGGTGACTCTTGCATTCCCTTAACTTTCTTTTACATACAATTGCTGTTAATTCATTGGCACAAAGCTTCCATTTAATTATTTGTTCCAACATAATTAATTCTGGAAGAAATTCTATTGAATAAGGTACTATAGATAATTGAAAACTCTTTCAAACATACGTCATAATTTTTTTATGAATCTCATCAATTTAAAATGAAAAAGATTAAAATTAGTTGAATTGTCAAATAATTTGTATTAGCCATCTTTTACTATAGAAGTTTATTTAGCTCACTTTTCGAATAAAAATTATTTTAGATATAATAAATGGATTAAAAAATACTAATATAATTTATATCAATGATCCGTGAAAACATTTAATAAATTACTTAATAAAATTAATTTCACCCACTGATTTGTGTGATAAAACAGGCGAAAATTTCGTTCCAGCCCGAAATTAAAGGCACGGTGACGACATTCATCAGCCATATATGAACAACTTCACACATCTAGAGTATGCACACAGTCATTTTTTTCCCCAGTTAACGTATAAAATTGAAATTTGTATGATAATGCGAAATACTTGAAAAACAAGGCTGCGGGAAATCGCGCGAGGCAGCGAGACACACACGCAGTGTATACAAAAAGACCGTAAATTATAAACGCCAGAGGAATACAACCGAAGCGTTTGTACAGTAGTAGGCGGCGAATATGTACACGTATATAACCAAGAGAGCCAGTATTTTTCTTAGCACGGGGTGGACGCGCGAGAGCGACCGCAGATTTTCATAGCGAACCCATCAAGTCGCCGCGGCGCGCCCGTAGACTATATATGCCCGACAGAGAGCCTCGACCCTCGGCGCAGAGAACTGCCATTAAACCCCCGAGGCCGACTAGCGGAGAGAGAGAAAGGAAGCGTTGCTTATGGTCGGGGTGAGAGAGAGAGAGAGAGAGAGAGAGAGGAGGAGGAGACCGAAAGCCGAGGTTGACAGTCGGTGGTTTAAACGCGCGCGCGCGCGCCCGCCAGAAGGAGACGCGGGAACAAAAGTATAGACGCAGCCGAGAGAGATAAAAATGAGAGAGGAATGAGAGGAGACACGGGCAGAAAAAAAGCGAGCCTCGACTTGTGTGTATATATCGACTTTACATACACGCCGGGCGGCTACAACGAAAATCTTGGAGGTCTTCGCTCCTCTTACTGTTTGCCTTTGCTCGGGGGATGAGCTGGATTATATATATATATATACATAGTTCGCGAGACAACGAACTGCAGAAAGAGGGACTTAGCTCGAAATTATTCATTTCGGTTTTTTTTCTCTCTCTCGCTCCGGTTTGCCGTCGCGGCGGATTCTTTCGTCGCGTTTCTGCTTGCTCGAGTTCCCGTGAATCTGACGCATTTCGAGGATATCTCCTCCTTTCTAACTTATATTCGTACACCGAATCTCGACTATATCCTTTACAAAGCGGCTTAATTTATTAACTTCCTCAACGAAATGTTTATATTTAAAAATCTGAATGTCTCCAGTTTATTTTATTAATATGAACTTGATGGTATCATATAAAATTTTCACTTCACAGTAGATCCGCTTTTTGTGTAATATTTTTTTTATATGTATCTTCTTTATTGATGTTAAGTGGAAACCGCATTTTTTCCAAACTTTCGAAGCGTGATTTATCGAAGGGTCGAAAAGATTTTGGACGCTTCGTACAGGTCACGTTGAAAACTCTTAACTTTATGTTCAAAGTATATTCCTCTTCTGCAACTCCCGCCAGCTATATAGCTATTTTTATTACACGACTTTTTTGAAGTTTCCGAATAAAAAGCTCAGATGTATCAGAGCCTAAGAAAGACTGAATATCAAATCAATAAAGTAGAACAATTATTTGTGTATATTATAAAAAAAACGCTTATCTCAATTTCAGTACATAATTAAGAAGGCACATTATATCCTCGAGATGGCTTTCAGCTTTAAACGTCCCGTTCCAAAGCAAACTAAAGCTCTGGAAAAGCTGCTGCGACTGGAAAAATCCTCAGCCCCAAACGCTAGAGAGTCTGTGTTTCCATTTCTAATCGGGCGGGACAGACATTGCACAATTGAAACTCCTCCCGCGAGGGAAATTTTCTTGCTTGATTTACGCAAAATCTATGTATAATGCGAATCTTCTTCTTCTTTTGCAACTCTCGACAGCTATAGAGATATTTTTATTTGACTGTTTTGTCGTAGGCATACGCACGAAGGTCGTCGGGGTACAATGGTAAAGTGCGTGAGAGTCGTAAAATTTAATAGCACAAGCCGAGTCATTTCTCCGCCATTTTCGATTACTTTGAAATTTCGATTATATAAAGGCCTTTTGCCGAAGAATACTCGTCACTCGCCTCAGGAGTCAGAATTGCGCGGGAATGCATGAAGCTCGATGGTCTGAAAAATGATGTGATTACGACGAGAATGATTCGCTTCGATGATTTATCGATGCTTACGTCAAAGTCATTCGCGATATTCTGAATTTTTGATTTAAAAATGTATTCTGCAAGTTGAAAGTGTACGAAATATATCATTTTACGACATATATACTACTTACTTCGGTGCGAAGCGTATGACGCAGATCTTTACATAAACAGTGTCTATACTCGGGTCGATATACAGCGAGCGCCCTCCAAATGGAAAAAAATCTAAATTTAAATTTGTTTACGATACACCCACGACGCAGACCGCTCGATTCGAGATACCGGCGCGCGAGTGTATATAAGCAAACGACATCAAGCATCTTATCAACAAGCAAAAACTCGCCTCTCGCGCGCACCACCTAAGTTTTATAGCCAAATAAACTCTTCCCAAGCAAGACGAAGAAGAAAAAGTAAAAAAAAAAGAGGAGAAAAGGCAAAAGATCTCGCAATCCTCGCATCTTTATCTCGTATATCTATTAACCCCCGCAGCCGCCACCGCCGCCGTCTCGTATACGCAACACAATCTGTATCCGAAACGCAAGACCATTTCTACTCGTCGTCGCATCTCTCTCCGCGACCCTTCTTTTCCTTTATGTGTACAACAAGGGGAGAGAAAGAGAAAGAGAGAAAGAGAGAAAGTATACGTATCTCCCCCTCTCGACTTTACCTCAAAAGCTTCTTTCGCATGCCAGTGATGTGGCTACGAAAAGAGAGAGACAGAATGAGTGAGAAAGGGGGAGAATCAACGCATTCTTTCTTACTCCCCGCGAGAGAGCTTCATATTTCTTTCATCTCGCCTTCCCTACTCTTATGCCGCTTTACCCCCCTCCACCTCGTCTTCCACTTTATACCGCGTTATATCCCCCCATTCCTTTCTGAAATCACGCTTCGCTGGACCTCTTTACGTCCTCTCGTATACTTGAACAGCGCGAGCTGCGGTTGGGGTACATATACGCGAAATGAAGTTCGATACTGTCTGCTGCTTGATAATCTACCTAGTGATTTTCTTGGTCTTCCAAGAGCTGTTTAAAATAAAGTGCCTAACGGAGCATCGATTGTTCGTTCATCATTTCGACTAAATACCAATTTGTGCATTTATTAAAATTGTACGATTGAATTATTTACAATGCAGATTATATAAAAGCAGTTTTTTCCCGATAATTCACTTTAAAAAATCTTGGTGGAATTAGTGAATTTTCACGTTATACTCACCACTTAATGAATATTCAGGCGCATCAAATAATCAATGAGGGTATCCCAAAAGAAAAAAAAAGCAAGTAAAAATGTGCAATAATATCGTATATATTCACTCCCGGCCATTAATAACGTTCCCCGCGTAATCCCCATCAAAAACAAATAAAACACCGCGCGCGAGGCAGGGGAAAAAATTCACTTAAAGTATTTTAAAATAATCCCAGAGCCACCCCCGTACTCTCGTCGTCGCGCGCCATCGGAATTTCGTCCCTTTATCTCCGCGGATTTTTCTACGTTGTTAATGTCGCACAGCCCGCGTCGCGCTTCCGATGAGGTTCTATAATGCATTGTGATGAACGCTCAGCGCCGGTCATAAATTAATGGGATTTTCTCGAATTACGCAAAGGAGATTTTTATGGGGGCCGCCGCGCGTATCATTCACTGTCGCTTTTCATTATAGTTATTTACTTACTCGATTGTAAATTTTCACTCGTTTTCCGAGCTCCGATCAATCCTCGATGATGTTTTCAATGATGAACTTTGAATTCTCGATAGGTATAAGAATTTATCTTTGAAGTTAAATATAGAGTAACTACGGTTTTTGATCGGCTAGTTATTAGTTAATTAAAAAAGCATAGAATCATGTGGGCTTAACATCTATCAGCATTGTCTAATAAACAAGGTAATTTTTCAAGAATTTTAATAAGATTGCATTTGATTCTCTGACGATCGTCTGTTATTTATTTAACTTTAAAGTATATAAACTGGAACGATAACATCTACCATACAAATAAGAATTTATCGTTTAGCAACATTCCTATTTTATAGTAATATTAAATCAAGTCTTAATTATGACTATAATATGTAAGCATAAAAACATGAATAATTTTCGGTAAATTTGTAGAGAAAAATGTTAATGCAACTTTTTTTCCCCCAACCCGTAAAATAATTGAAGAAAGACATCGTCTGAATAACAAACCCCATTTTTACTTCAGTTTTATCGTTATTGTTACTATTTCATTTTCATTCACTTAAAAGACGTAAAAAGGAGATGTAAAGCAGAGCGCGACGTGAAAGAAAATGACAAAAACAAAGGGAACAGGGGAAAAAGGACCTAGCCGAATAGTTTTCCAGCGTATCTAGGATTGAAACTTTTATTCGCTGTCTTGAACCCCGAAAAAGAACTCGACACTGGTTATATTCGCCGAGCTAAGTTACCTTTGAATAAAATATATCCTTTTATAGCATTCTGGGCGCTTCCACGCCCGACTATACCTAGTCTTCGCCACCCTGACAATCAGCTACTTTCGCCCCTCATCTGTTTCCTCTCCGCACTTCAATCCTGACTATATAAAGTAATAAATTGTACAGCTGTCTCTCTGACTTGATAATTTAATCTTGTATTTCCGTTTTCGAACTCGATTAGTGTTTCACATAAGCTGCGTGTTTTCTATAATACTGTAACGTTACAATTCCTCGAGTATTGATACTTCCTTATTAGCTGTCGTCAATCCTATATGTATCTTTATTTCAAGTTCAATAGGTCGTTCTACTATTTCGCTAAATAATTTTCTATTTAGAATTATGAGTATGCAAGGGTACTAACCAAGAATTAGGTTTATTAAACAAACCTTCAGTTGACAGATGAGAGAGGGGGAGGGGGAGGGGGAGAGGGAGAGAGAGAGAGAGAGAGCGATCTGTACTATAGGATCAGTGCATACAATAAAGTTGCGAAATAGCTGAATATGATACTGGACATAAAGTTCACCAACTGTAGGCAAATAAAACAAACGGGTGCGACGGTATATAGGACACGACGAAGTAACTACGGTAATAATAATGCCGCGCGTAAACTTATACCCCTTGGTGTAACGCTGGTCTTCAGATCAAATATAAATAACCGGATGATGTGTAATCGGTATTATTATAATAACCGAAATATCACTCGGTCCACAATAAATTGTAAAAAAAAAAGGATATACGATAATGAATAAATATATCTCTCGCTTGATAAATACAAGCAAAAATAAAGAAGAGAACGATTTTATGAAATTTCCGCCAATGAAGCAAAGTTTAGAAACCCAGATCAATATTGATCAATTCACGACACGTGTGTTTCAATCATCCAAAATTATCCGTTGACCGCGACTGCAGCAGCAGCCAATGTGCGCAACACACACTTCGGTCTCTGTTCCATCTATATACATTCAAGAACCGAAGACCCAAGGCTATAACTGTCTAACCACGAGATAGAGAGAGAGAGAGGTAGCTCCGTTGATGCTCGCGCGTGCACTTACATATACACGTGCGCCCAGAGCGAGTCGTCGTCTCTGCGAAGGTTTGGATTTGCACGCTGAGCCAATGGAAGCTCCACGCTAAGTGACTGGCGCGCCGTGCGTTAATTTTACTTATTCAAAACAACTCGCGCGCGCAAAATCGATATTCTCTCGAGCTATAGCTCCAGGATTGAAATAAGTTATATATATATAGGAGGAGCGTCGAGCGTGCGAGATAAGCTTGACTTGTGCAGCACGCGCGACTACGACTCCGCTGTCTCTTTTCTTAAATGGATGTGTACGATAGGATATGCCCGGAGACGCGGTTTTACCCCGCGGGGTCGGCTGAATCTTTTAGGCCGGCGGGAAATTGAATTCGGGATGAATGCCGCGGGGAGAAAAGGCGTGTGTACACTGCACGTGTGGCTGCTGCTGCTGCTGCTGCGGAGCTGTTGTTTATTTTTCGGTGTGACCGACAGGATGAGACCAGCAATTATTTATGAAAAGAATTATTATTCAAGGTCCTTATCGGGCGTGAGTGTGCAGTTTTCAAGAGAGCGCGATTTGGAATTCTAAGAGAGGTTGGTGCGGTTACTTTAATAGGCTTCGGTAACTTGAAATTCCTTTATGCTTTATGGATCATTGCATTTACGGTGGCGTAACAGCGTTTGCTCGAATTATGATGCAACGATCTTATATTAGCAAATCGGTTTGTTTTCCGGATAAATGACGGATTCAAATATTGTGTAAACTATTTTTTAATTAAACTAGCAAGTTCTTTTTTTACTAGGAATTCTTCTTCTTCTTTTTGGTCAGCAAGGTGAATTTTAATATAGACAAATAAAACGGCTATAAAAAAGGGTCTATAAGTAATTTCGAATTCCCAAATATCCGCGGCGACTACTTCAGTTCCTTTCGCAAAAGTAGAAAGTCGGTGGTGGCGTGAGCCATAAAAATCTGGAATTTCAGCGCCTCGTGACTTGGGAATGAGAGCGATAAAGCTTGGGCGAGAATAGTGGGTATTGCCGAGGCATATTTCAGAAAAATATTTCGTTCCTACCATCGCGAAAAAGGATCTTTTTCCTACTCGAGGGCGAAAAATGAGTGGTAAGTCGGTTAAGCAAGTATGAAAATACCGAAGCCATTTAGGCCCCCCTCTTTATTAACCTAAAACCCTTCCATACGTTCATATATTTAATAATCCCCTAAATAATTTCCATTTCATTTCTGTTTTTGCATAAAGTAAACAAAGACCACCCCGGTGTAAATAATTTGCAAGAGACAACTCAAAAATTAAAATCTGTTTCATTTTTTATCGCGGAAAGAGAGAAAACTTAATGAACTAGGAGAACTAACAACGCCAACTAGGTTAACTTGTTATCCTAACCCAACAAGCAGAATGAAACTACCGTGTAAATTCTCGAGAAAAAAAACAAAAGAAAAATACACGACACACTCGTCCCAGCATCACAAGCTCACACACACACATACACACAAACGCAGACAAATTAATAATTTTCAACTGCGCATCATAAATTAGTGCGTAAATAATTTGCATCTAATTAAATTCTATCGCGCCCTTATGTATGAATACTCCTTCTCTCTCTCTCTCTCTCTCTCTCTCTCTCTCTCTCTCTTTTCTCGCTTGCATTCTTCGCCTCGCGAACAAATATATAATTAATTAAGACCGGGGGGACTGTGGCGGTGTGCTCTCGCAGGAGGTGGAGAGAGAGAGAGAGAGAGGCCAAGACACAAGACCTACATTCTCTGTTGCTGGTAAGCGGACGCTGAAGAAAAATGCTCTGCTTCCCCCCAGCTCTATGTGTGCAGTGCTCTCTTTTTCACAGAGAGCGAGAGAGAGAGAGAGAGAGAGAGAGAGAGAGAGAGAAAGAGACGTCGCGCACACTGGAGAGTGCGCTCACTTGCGGCTTAAAGTATTCATGACACGCGGTCTCGAAATAACTTGCGGCCAACGAGCGGAGATGAAAATAGCGCTGAATAGAGAGCAAAATATAAGAAAAAAAAAAACAAAAAAAAACAGGGGTGAATGGGAGGTGGGGAAAGGAGAGGAGGTAGGAGTAGAAGGCGAGAAGAAAAGGAGCCTGAACCGTTCGCATATATTTTTCGTAGTTTTGTAAATCTGAAGGGCTGAAGTAAGCTCTCGCGAGAACTGCACGACGGACGCCAGCAGATATATATGCAGCGGCGCGCAAGAGTTAACGGGGCAGCATAATCTCTCTCTCTCTCTCTCTCTCTCTCTCTCTCTCTCTCTCTCTCTCTCTCTTTCGCGTGTATACACGAAAAAGTGGAGTCCGCGTGGATCCGTCGACGCATTTTCCTGTGTGGGAGGTACGCGCGCGCTATTTGTTTTTCAAGCGAATCTCCGGGATTTCCGCGAGAGACTTGTGCGCTTGTTTGCCGACTTTTTTTATCCACGGTTATGCGGACGTTTTCTAAAGCATGGTCTTCAAAGCATTTTTCGGATGGGAGAATAAATAGTGTGTAATAGAGCGGGAATGCAGGATGGGGCGAATGCCAGTGGTACGGTATATATATATCTTTTTAATATTATTAAAACAGGTAATGAAATTACAGTCTTCGTTGGCTGGTAATTGAAATAATTTGATTAGGAAGGAGAGAGAGAGAGAGCTCGTTAAGGGTGAAAAAGTTTATTATCCTTGCTGAATAAATAAATTTTACGCGGAGAGGCATTACGTTTTTTTTTTTTTTTTTTTTTTTATAATCAAACACATATTTATCCAGACGAGTCGTTGCCTCGAGGGAGCGGACGGAGGAAACTGCGAGTAACTGTCGATCGTTAACTTTTAGCCTGCTATTGCTATAACCCGATTAGAAATGATCGTAAAGGTGCTTGGCCCTGAATCGTAAGATCCTTATCAGGTCGACTTAATCGCTCCGATACAGTGCTATAATGGTACAGTGATCAGGACGTTATTGTGTCTTACTCCGAAGGTTAACAAACCTGATGTCTATATTATCTGTTAATTTACGCTCGCATATACAGACACTTTTTTTAAATGTGTAAAAGAAAAACAAGTGAATTGATTGACCTTACCTTATCAGCGTGGTAATTAATGATAAAAATTTATAATTTTTTTTACGTAAATGTTCACAGGACTATTCTTTAAATTTATGCTGATCTTCCAATATAAAATAGATATTAGAATAATATTTACCATATATATGGCAACGATAAGCTACTTCAGAGAAAGCTATACTTACGCGTTTTTTGTTTAACGCATTTCCGCAATACTTCCATCGATTTCAGAAATAGTAAATAAATATGTAATTTTTATAAATAATAAAAAAGCTGACAATTATTTAAAAAACCTGTAAAATATATAAATATATTTTATATTGAAATATAATACTATACATATAGTAAATTGACTTGGAGGAAACTATAGTATACGTGCCAATAAATTGGAAATAGTTTTTGCATGAATATAATCAAATAATAATCAAATTAAAGAAACTCTTTTCATAGTTATAGATAACCATAATATTATATTGTCGGGTTATTTTTTCAGCAAAGTTTATTTTAGATATTATTTGAGGAAATTATACGTTTTGACCCACTTTTCCGTATATTCAAAATGCGATTTCAAATAGAAGTACAAACTCGCTATTCTCAAAGCATGCAGAAATTCTATTATTTTAATTATTTGATTAAAAAGTTTTTAATAAAGATGATTTAATTCAACGATTACCTCGATTCCGAACACCTTGCCATCGACGAATCCTAATTATCCTTATAATTTGTTTTCAAGAATGAAGTTAGTTAGTTTTGTAATTAGATTTCCTTGCTTGTACTAGAAATTCACAACTTTTATGGACAAGAAATATACATATGTAGTATCAGTTGTTTCGATCTTACTAAATTACTAATCTTAACTTTATGACTGTACAAAGTATTTCAAGTATAAAAATCGCAAATAATATTGAAAGTTCATAATCGGCCAAGTTATTCAAAATTATTCAAAAAAACTAGACAAAAAATAAAATTAACGACATTAGTTTCGACAGCCCGTGCATTAAAAATGTAGCATCGCAGCGGCGAGCAAAGGCAAAAGTAGTCCAATCGGCTATTACCACAAGAATTCAGCATCCGAAAAATGAGCAGCACATCCTTTCCTCTCAAGAATTCACGGTTTACCTATTTACGCGATACGTGGCTATACGTAACAAATCTTCCCGGCACCGAATTCGAATCCCTGCCCGAAATTAGAGCGATCGAGCGTATAAAACAAGGATCCGCTGCGGTCGATGTACACGCAAGCTCGCGGACGAGGAGCTGGTAACGAGGAAGACATGGAAGAAGGAGACCGAAGAGGGAAAAAAGAGAGAGAGAGAGAAAGATTCACAACACCGAGGGAAACCCCTCTTTGCACTGCTACGTCAGCGAAGCGTGACGGCGGTAAAAAGTAGCCCCGAGGAGTGCAGCGGAACTCGCCCCAAATGCTTGCAGCTCATCCTCTCTCTACTCTTTATCTCTTTTTCTCTATCCCTCTTTGGCGATTCTCATGCGCGTGTAATGACCGTTTTGGCTAGTACTCGCCCAGGGAATAATTACATTTCGATTAGAAGAGTACTTGAAGTTTTCTTAGGCAATTGCGCCAACTGATTTTTGAAATTTTTATATAAGTTTCGCCCGCTCGTTATGCGGAATGCAATTGAATTTGTGGGAATTTAAAATAGTGATTTTTTCCCGACAAGTCGCTAAAAATAAATTTATCTCTTTTTTAAATATTTATTTACTTATAAAAAATATTTGTTTAACAAATTAAATCTAATTATCCGCAGTAACCTCAATTTTCAAGCAGTAATTTGCTTATTAAAATGTTTTCATTTCGACGAGCATATATAATTAATAACATACGCTATATTAAAGTAGAGAAATTAAAACAAACAATATAATTTCATTCGGTCCACATTTATTTTTATGTAAATCATGTTTAATTAAATTAGTTGAATTTTGAGCCCCCTGAATTCTCTCGCATAGCGCAAAAAAGTCAGTGCAAAATAAGCATTTTTTTTATATTTATGTAAATTAATTTTGCATCGCTTAAATAACAGGACATCCTGTAATTCTATATACATATATATGTAGGCATTGAAAATTGTAAAAAAAATTACAACGACTCATTGTCTGCCATGCAAATCAGCGAGTCCTCATAAAACGATAACAAAAAAATAACAGTACCGTAAAAAAAAAGTGGGAGGAGAAGGGCCCGATGTAAAAATATCCTTTTCGCTCTCTCGCGGCAATGTGTCTATCATCCTCCGAATGCGAAATCAATTTGCGCGATTTGCATAAAAAAGTTCTCGATTCCGTACATTGATAAAACCATTTATCCGATCGATGCATATTCATTGAACAAAACAATTTTATCCCTTCGCGAGTTGCGCCAAATGAACATTGCCTGCGCTCACACACACACACACACACACCTGCACATAGTAAATTTAATTAAAAAGTAATTTCGCGTTATTCATTGAGCTGTCACGAATTTATTGCAAAGCGCATTCCTTGAACTCATTAAAAACGTCCACATTTTCAATTAAAATTTTAAAACGGTCGTTATTGTATGAACCCCTGTATTTAACGGAACCGTAACATATTCCTGGCAAGCGTATATCTTTTCGCGCACGAAATCACATACACACAGCGATATACATACTACAACAACGGACCAACAAAAGCAAAAATTAGTATAACCGCTAAATTTACACTCTTCGCATACATCCAGCAATAAATCTCTCAAGGGCGGAGATAGAGAGCCACGCATGCATTAACTCGCGGCGCTATTGTAAATTAAGTATATATATATATATATATATATATATATAGGGCCCCGATGCCTTCAACCGCTCGACGTCGATGTTAATGACCGTCGATATATTTTTTCTGGCGATAAGCCCCCGATAAACGCGAGCGAGGGGAACTGGGCTGTATCAGCTTCATTTAATTAAACGCACTCTCTCTCTCTCTCTCTCTCTCTCTCACCCTCCAGCGTCCGCCTTGCCTTTTTGCCGCTTCATTTAACCCTTTTTCCACTTATTAACGGTGAATTCGCGTATATCGCCCGCCCACTCCACCCTCGATTTCTGTATATATATATATATATATATATAT
>UELV01136774.1:0-24122 GCA_900490015.1 Megastigmus stigmatizans
GAGAGAGAGAGAGAGAGAGAGAGAGAGAGAGAGAGAGAGAGAGAGAGAGAGAGAGAGAGAGAGAGAGAGGAAGGGTTAGCGCGGACGCGCATAAGAGACATGATTAACAGGATGCTTATCGAGCAATTATGCGCGGCCCGTGTGTGCAATTAGTCGAGAGAGCGGGCAAACCTATGTCGCTAATTGCGAGCTTCTGCTACGGGGATGTTCGACTACGAGATCCACGTACAGTCTCGTAAAGTAAGCATTTATTAATTTTGTTTTAATGTAAAGATGAAGTTTAGATGTTGAAGTGTCTTTGTGGACAACTGACACAACCCTTTTTCCTTTCCAAACACATTTGCACTACATAGTTCTAAACTCGTGTTAATTTGAATGTCAGTTATAAACTGTTATCGCCCCGCGTTGAATTATACCGATAAAAAAAGAGAGAGAGAGAGATTACAACGGTAAATCGCGCGAGTCTCGCACATTAGAAGAAATAAGCACACACACACACACACACACACACAAATACCAAGCCAGCAGAGAAGTCTATTTATAAATTGTATTAGCCTACCGAGGACATAATTCAACTCGAGCGGTGCATTACACACATGCGTAAAGAAATGCATTTATATATGTATTTATCGCGATGAATATTTATCAAGCGTACGGGATTTGATAAAACGTTCTCTCTCTCTCTCTCTCTCTCTCTCTCTCTCTCGCTCGCACACATCTATATACGCATAAGCTTTCGCACGATCGCAAACACACACACAGAGAGAGAGAGAGAGAGAGAGAGAGAGAGAGAGAGAGAGAGAGAGAGAGAGAGAGAGAGAGAGAGAGAGAGAGAGAGAGAGAGTGACGAGGACGCAACCGCTGAATACTGCACAATCCTTACCGTGTGTGTACATAGATGCGCCCGCGCGCGCGCGCTACACGTTATATATAACGGATCGTAAAGATGAAAATATAAAAACTTTCGCAAAGCGCTACTTTGCGTTTTACGGCCAACGGAGATGGTATACCCCCTACACACACAGGCAAAACGAGAGAGAGAGAGAGAGAGAGAGAGAGGCCTCGCGCGTTCCTTTACCCAATCTCCCTTGTGCGCTATTGTGCCGCTGCGCGCGATTTTATTTGCTTATTGCTTTATTCCGCCGAGCGCACGCTTGTTATATACATGCATGTATAAGTGGCCGAAGCGAGAGATTCTCTCTCTTCTCCTTCTTCAGTTTTTTTTTTCGTCATCCACCAGCTCCGCAAGTTTATACGGGCGCACGAGTCTGTGTGTGTGTATCTGTGTGTGTATATATATACGTTTGCAATGGCAAAGTACGTGCTCGCAATAAAGAATGTGGCGGCGGCGGTGCGGTGCGGTGAAAGGAAGGGCGAGGATCAGCGGCGGCGGCGGCAGTTTCTCTCTCTCTCTCTCTCTCTCTCGCTCTTTGGAGAAATGAGGAGGGCGTGTCTTCTCTCTCGCAGCAGCTCTGATCGCTACCGCGCGCACGAGCAGAGGCGCTCTCGCAGCTCCTCTACTGATTTTATTCGTCGCGTTAAATCGCTTTTGCTTTCTCTCTCTCTCTCTTTCTCTCCCTCTCTCTCGTCTGTTCTCTTTTATCCTGTCGGCCCTTTTTTGCTTTTGCTTTAGTCCTCTTGGCTGGCGCGACATGAATTATTCACGACTTATAGGTGCTACTCGGGCGATGATTCGATGATCGTCGTGTAACTCTGCGAACTGCTGCCTATGGGATATATGGCGCGGCTGGCGTTTGTTACGTAAGGTAGGCGTGATAACTTGGCGAATCATTGCTGGAGAATCGTTCGGGACTTTTAAATAAGAAAATTATGTGTATAAAGTTTGGAAAGAGCTTGGCACAAATAAAAACTTTTTGTTTGAAAGGAGATCATGCCTGGAACTGATCAGACGAGAAATATTTAGAATTGCCTTCGAACTAAGATGATGGTATTCTTCATGGAATTTAACCACTAACTTGGTACTCGTATAGTGAATTCAATTCTCTCCTATAAAATTAAATTTATTCCTGCAATTCATAATTTCCAAAACGTCCTTTTTCCAAACTGCGCATAAAAAAAGGCTCTATAAAAATCGAAAGCTTATAAAAGTCTGACCTTGCGTCACAGCACACAAATCCACACAGAGAATAAGAGAGAGAGAGAGAGAGAGCAGAGTCACGTTTATTCGCAAGCTCGGATGATGGGACGAGGCCGTGAAAGCGCGATGGCCGCGCGAGCGCTCTGCTATCAACTCCCCCTCCTCGGTATATATGCACGCATTCATCGGTATTCCGCGGTCTGACCCCTGCCAACTGCAGACAAATGCACACACACACGTCGTCGCTTTCCCTCTCGCTCTATCGTTTCATCCCCGTGCGGTATATTGTGTAATTTCGTCGGCTTTGGAAGTGGTGGAGACTAGAGGTGAGAGCGCGTGAGTGAGCGAGTATATATATATATATACTAAAACACATCGCTGGCACAAACAACCGGTAATTTCATCGCGGCGCGGCGCGACAGCTTATGTATAGCGGCGCTTCGCTCTGTAATTTCAATAGGACACGATGTGTAATCGACCCTTGGCACTCCTCTCGCAGTCGCGTCTCTGGTTTCGCGATAATTACTATCCCGCTGATGCAATACGGTGTGTCTGCTGTAACCGTTTCTAAGCCTGCCCCCTTTTTTTTCGTTCATGTACATAAAACTGCCATTAACGGCTGAATCGCGATCTGTATATTCGTATATATTCTCCTCGGCTACTGATCGCATTTAAATCCTGTGTTTTATTATATACGTATTATACACGTGCCATAATTGTATGTATAAATTTCCATTTAATCGCAGTCGCGAGCGAGCGTATAAAATTGACTTTTCTCGAGCAATCATAAGCTGCACCAGTTCATAATATTTGCAGTTGTAATGGCTATTATACACACACTAATAGTGTCCCGATAAATTTCCCGGTTTTTCAGCGGCGATAAATACCAATGAACAGCGCGAATCGAGAGAATGCATGTTTCACGTTTCTTAAAGCGTATTCAAAGCCATATGAATAATCGTATGATTTTTCTCGAGAAAATATTATATACTCGTGAGATTTGTGTCTCATCCGCTAAGTATATTACACGAGAGGAGCAACTCGGAAGAGTAAACCAAGAGCTTATCCGCAAGGCGGAAAGATCGTCCGCTGGGTATACCTATATATAGGCGAAGGAAACATTATAGGGAAAAATTCGATCGCTATGTAACTGTCGCATCGAATTAGGTGCGTGGACTCTCCGCACAAGTGCACACACGCAGCGCAAAGATATATATATATATATATAGAGCCGGCTTATAACGTACGTTTCTCAAATTTCACGCGCACGGTGAATAATTCACGGGGCATCGAAATATGTTAGTTCTGTACGCGCGCACTCACCGAGTCGTATAAATATCACAGTGCGAGCACGTGTATTATACGTATACGTATAGTTTTTTTCGAATTTTGCAATATCGCGCGATAGATGCACGGTGGCCAATTACACGCCTCGTGATCGATCTCCCTCTATATATATATATATAAGCGAAAGAGACTCTTCCACGGCTTATTATTGTCCGTCGTCGCGGTCATTCTGGCGTGAAATTGATAGTGTCTATTAAGCGACGGCGCACGGCGGTGACGGCGTTCTCTTAGTGTGTCTTTAATGGGCACCGATTACTTTTCAATTTCGCAGGAATCTCGATATATGTACACGTCGACCCGAAGGACTCTCTGTATATTCTTTAATTTCCCCCCTTTGTCCAATTAAACGACGCGTCGCATTGCGCGCTTTCGTAATTCAGCCTTCCAATCGATCGTACATATAATATAATCGTTTCTGTAAATGCGCGCCGATTGTATTGGGTATAGTCGTTTGCTTTTATACGCGTGTTTTGTAAAGTAATGCGCGGCTGTGATTTACCTCGGTAATGATTCCGCGCGAGATGTGTTTTCGTTTGCCTTTTTCCCCGCTATTGTTGCTGCTGTTGTTGTTGCTGTTGTTTGGAGTTTAGAGAGGATGTGTGTGTGTGCGCGCACGGCGCGAGAGAGGTTTTATAATTTTTTAGTTACAGTTCGTTGGTTAACGCAGGTCGTTATCCACGCGATGGACTTTGTAATTATGTTGTTTTAAGTGCAATTATGTTTAATTAAAGTACCCCGCGACTTGCACCGAACTGCGATATTTTACGTAATGAGATTATTAAACATATTTTCTTATATATTTTATTTATGTTGTGCGCATGCTTTTTTATATTATTGCGCGGAACATTATACATTGGTTTTTGCGTTAAGTACGTTAAGATATATGTTTCAATTATTTTAATTGGAATCAGTTTATTTTGAATAAGCTGGCAGGTGAATTTTCGATATGTATGGACAAAAATTGACCAATAATTCAATGCGTTTAATCGCCGGCAAAGTAATCAAGCTCTCTAAAATCCTAATAGCTAAAAATTTTCGTTTTTAACAAGCAGATATGTTTTCATTTTGCAACGTAGTAGTAGCCGTTGGCACGAAATCCGAAAACACGCGCACACGGCATTTACGTAAATCAGTTAGTTACGCAAGTGGCTTTATTGAATTAAATGAAAAAAAGATAGAGAGAGAGAGAGAGAGAGAGAGATTGTAAAAAAAATGCTCGTGCACCGGATCGGGGTCATTTATCTCTGAACCACGGGCTGGCACCTCGAGCGCTTAGATTTATCAGCTGCAAAAACAGCGGAACGAGTATTACATACAACACATACAGTGAATGAGAGAGAGAGAGAGAGAGAGAGAGAGAGAGGGCAACACAACAGGGGCCGCTTCTCTAATCGTGCATGCAAACGACATCGATATGCATCGTAATATACAGTATACCGAGTGGCCAGAGCAAACAAACGTGCTGCAGATGTAGTGTGTGTGTGTGTGCCCAAATCGAAACGATAAACAGTGCGAGGAGCGGAAAATTCACTTTCGTCACACACGTAACCGCCGCCGTCGCTACGAATCTTGCGGTTCTCGGTATATACAGTGTACTCGAGGGCAATTTGTCGGCGTAACGATGCGCTGCACACGCAAATTCAGCAGCCGTCCAAATTAGGGTCAAAAAATCAGTCTGTTCGGCCCTTCGCCCTAAAGCCGCAAAGCGGCTAAATGTATATATGCCCCGATAGGAAAAGCCTCCCCTCGCTATTAGGCTTAAATAAACCAAGCGGCCGGACTGCGATCGTTTTCCGCGAAAGCCAAGCTGTTTATCTTTGCCTCGTGTACACACGCGAAACTCGTGTTAGGGAGTGTCCGTGGGTGGCTGTGTGCACGAGGTATACCCCCGTTCTTTTTTTTTTCTTTTTTTTTTTTGGTATTTCTAGTAGTCGCGTGTGTGCCAAGGGCCGAGTCGTGTTTTGTTGTGTATACGTACAAATCGTCGCGGGAGAGCTCTTGCTTTGCTATGCCGAAATCAGTCGAAAAACGACTGACAAATTACAGAGCTATATACGCTCGGCTACGTTTTGCGAGAATGTGCCTCATGTTTATATATGTTTGAGCAGATGTTTCGACCACGAACGGGTCAATATAGTAAAGTAAGAAAAGCCTGTATATAATTAGAAATTTAATTATTCTATTCCAATTTCAATCTTATATTCTGATAAACTGTTCATTTTAGATTTATAAAGCAAAAATATACAATGAAAAAAAAGGTTACAAGTTTGGCATTTGTATGACAGATATAGAACGGAATGCAAATAGAACAGAAAAAAAAAAGCGCGCGCAACCGTCGCAGCTCTAAAATTTCACGACAATCTCGTTTAACCGTGAACCGAAATGATCGGATTATGCAATATATGTCCCCCCGAGTTGCAAGTCAACAGTAGCAGCAGCAGCAGCAGCGGAGAAGCTGCACACAGTCCGCGATACGAAACGAAATGCATACATATAGTGATTCATCGTCATCGCAACGACGCCCCGACGATTCGGCAATGTAACTCGACTGATTTGTCCGCCACGCGCGCAACGTTTCAAGTGCCTTACAACCCCCCTCCCCCCCCCCACACACATACACACACTTATATATATGTACATAATATATACGCTATATATAAGCAGTGGTAATCCCCGGCATTTTTAAGCGCATTTCAGAAGCGAGGTCAGCTCGCTTGCACCGGTCGCGCGCTTGCGCGCAAAACAACCAGGAAGCTAAGAGGCTTTGTTTGTTGTCTCTGTCTCATGCATTGGCTCACCCCGACGACGATCTTGTTAAAGGGGCGTCGAAAGCCAAACGAGTGAAACCCCGATGCTCCGTATTATACTCTATCGCGTGTATGTGCATGTGTGTATGTGCGGGTTACGCGCTGAGATTATCGCCTCTTTTAACTCTGTCCTTACTTATCCCTTTCTACGCTGTTTTTTTCTTTTCTGTTCGCTCTTTTCGTATATATAGCGATACGTAATGGATTTAAATTGCATTTATAGATGTGTATAGTGTACGCTTAACTATATACGCTTAATGACGGGCGTAGAAAGAATGCCAGGAGTAGCGACAATGGCAGAAGAGCTGATCGTGTATAAACGGGTTCGAAGGGAAGCGAATCCCTATTTTTTTTCAACTATTTATTTTATATACGTTTCATGTTCGACCTCGGTCGAATTATTTGATAAGATACATTAAAAGGAACAAATTTGGTCTATAGCAGCATAATTTTTTCAAAATTGTTAATTTTGTTTCAAAATCATTGCTTTGTAAAAGACCTTTTTACCGCAGCGCCAAAATTATCCACACGTAATACATTACAGAGTATCCGTTCCGTCGCGAGAACATATTCTTCCCGTTAGCGCACAAGAATGGACAGCTTTGCATTACAAAATGCACTGCGCATCAGGGCTGAAATGTATTCACCAGGTGCGAGTGGCCCGAACAAAACCAAAAAAAGGAGGGAAGCATAGAGGCCCGCCAAGAGAAAGAGACCTCTTTATCGCGGGAAATTATCGGATTCACATGGGCTTCAGAACTCGTCTCTCTTCGCTTCCCAAAAGGTATTTGGTATACAACGTTAAAGTCATAATCCCGCGGAGGCCGCGCGCGCGAGATTGTTTCGTCAAAGGAGATCTCTCTTTCTCTGTCTCCGTCTCTCGGGTCCTGACAGGCTGCCCTCTCTCTCTCGGCGTCAATCCGAGAAAAAAAAAGTACAATTCTAATCCGCACCGAGATCTAAACGGTTGCCAATCATTTCCGGTTCTCGGATTAGTCCCGCGCGAGATGGAGAGAGAGAGAGAGAGAGTCAAGTCGGAACGCCACGAGGCGTGAAACTCAACATTTTCAGCTTGTGGCCTCCAAAGGGCTTTATAAATTCGTGTGAGAGCGAGAGCGAGAGCGAAAAAGAGAGAGAAGGAGAAACTGCTTAAGCGGATTATACGCGTCGTTTCGACTCTCGTGGCTCTTGTCCTCTGCGTCCGTGGCGAAAGAGGCTCCGCTCATTCAAAAATCTCGGATCGAGTTTTCACGCCTTTTGACTCTTACTATATGAGCGCGTGTGTGTATGTGTCCGTTGGTGATGCTATAATATGTGTGTGAGCGAGTGTGTGTGCGAAAAACCGTCGTGCGCAGGACGCGCGAGAGGATGACGAGTTGGTTTCTCTCGACGCATATACGCACTATGCACACACACACACACACACGAGTCCCAGAAGTCGAAAGTGCAGAGAAAGAGGGAGGAAGTGAAAGTTAACGCCTTAATTTGTCGCGAATGGCCTGCGCTATTGTAATTTTCCACTTTGATGCCGTTCCAATTGTGAATTTTCAATTCCGGATTGCCACTGGTTTTGTGCCACTGTGTGTGTCCCTGGTGTGTGTGCGCGCGTCTGTGAATTTAAAGGTAGTTTAGGAGATTTTTCCTTTGTCCACGTTCTTGTGAAAGGCTGGCCATATTAGCGTGACAATGGGTGTAACAGTGATCGGATTTGAATTGTATATTAACGATTCGTAAATATATATAGTTTTGTGCATCTGTGAATAAGCATTTGATATATAAATTTTAGAAACCGCGAAATTTATACGAAAAAATTATTATTTCCATTCTTGGTAAATGTATAAAATGATTCATTTGCAAATATCGTTTCAATAATTCTAAATAACATCGACACCAGTACCATACATATCGCACCGGTATAAAAATCAAAGAGAAGATCGCAAAGAGTGACCACAAAGCATTAGTCACACATACACACACACACACAGGCACGCGCAAACGTATAAATCGTATAGTAGAGTCAACGCGCGTCCCGACTAATTTCAAAGCTATACATACACACACATATAAACACCCGATCGTTTTGCGCATGGTTTACGAGCGTCAGAGTGAGGTTGGCGACATCGGCGTTATATCGAGCGCGCGGTCAATTATACACGTTGCTCTCTCGCGTATACAAGAGCTCCTACCATATATACATATATATATATATACCTAATCGTTCATCGGGCGCGATTTAATTCTTCGCGCATAGGACGCGAGCGCGCCAGACGATAGCTACACTCGCTCGCAAGCGCGCGTACACGCCTACATGCGAAACGATTAGCTGGCCGAGCTCGCTTAAATGCGCCGCCTGCAGTGTGTGCGATAACGCCGCCGCTAAGGCCGATGATTTGCGACTGGGCTATTATTGCCGGAGAGACTTTTTTTTCAGACCGCGCCGGACCTGCTTTATATGTATATATATGCGAGATCGACGTTATTTTTCTTAATTCATACGTTGGGACGGTTTATGGGTTTTTCTCTGAGCTGTTGCGACGCTTGAATTCGTTTGAGGGAGGTTGTTATAATGAAATGTTTAGGGTTGATTGTTTACGCCTTGTCGTGAGAATTTACTCAATATAAATGTTAAGCTAACCAAAAGCACTATTAGCTTGATTTTATTAACATTTTTTTTTAACGTTTACACAATATCAATCGTTCAAATGTTAAGCGTATAATCATTCCCTCCGAGTGAGGAAAAAATTTTAATCATCGCTCCGTCATAAAAAGGATATTAAAACTCGTCCAGCCCGCGGAGATAACAGATTGCACCGCATATAATAAACAATTTAGGCTCACCTCTAAGCAACAAAAAAAAAACAGAGAAGAAGCATCCAAAGAACGTAAAGCACGGGCGGTGAAAATAGAAGAAAATAAAGAAACAAGAAGTTTGAAAAGCCAACGATAATGTTACTCTTTTCATCAAGGCGTCGCTTCCGGCCGAACGGGCGATTGATGAGCCTCTTGCGGTGGTGTGCCGCTCGCGTTGTATATCCGACGGCTAATGAAGACGATTGTTCGCGGGCTGCACGACCTCGCCTCTCTCTCTTTCTCCCTCTCTCTCTCTCTCTCTCTCTCTCTCTCTCTCTCTACACACACGCGTATACACAGGTATATACATAGGTGTACACAGACATAGGCATGCAGGAGAGGCGCGCGCATGAAACGCCGTATTTAAGATCGCGCGCGATAATTTCATCGCCCCGGTGCGGGAGGCTCTCTGCTTCTTGATGTTTTTTTTCCTTCTTCTTTTTTGTGTGGCTTCTTTGCCTGTGCAGGTATACGTGTGTGTGTATGCGTGTACTTTTGACGAGCGCGGCGAGTCATTAGCGACACCGGTACACTCGCTTACCGTGTATTTGTGCGTAATATATAATAAAAGGGGAAACGAGCGAAAATGTGTATGAACAAAAAATGCGACGCTGTCTTTAATGGTCTCGAAAATTCTGCGTTATTGGTTTCACAATTTTGAATGTAATTCGCTCAAATTTTCGTTTACCACAGCTTGTCATTATTTTGAAAACCCAATATTAATAGCTATATATCTGAGATATAACCAGTTCGAGGTAAATATATTAGAAAGTGGATTTGAGATTAAACAGCGGCCTCGATGTATCCAAAAAAGTCTTCTCAAGCTCTAAGAATCGAAATATAATGTATCCCGAGGAGACTCTATACGCGATTCCTCTCAAAAAATCAAAAGCGTACAATCCACATCTACACACACGCACGCGAGAGTTTGATTCGGCCAAAGTAGTTTTGATTTCTAATGAAAAAATCCGTTCTAAATTATATACACGCTTAACGTGTGTAGCCACGCGCTTTAGATCCAAAATTGCTTCCGCTCATTATAACCAAGATTTACACACACACATACATACATATATACCGAGAAAGCCTCGAAAAACATAAAGTCTACACTGGCAATGTACCACATTAGAAATCCATATATAATAACCACGTTATATTCCTACGATTCCGTCCCAAATGTTTCGTATCATTTCTCCTCGCGGTCGTGCACGTTGTAACATTTTGCTTTATGACTTCAGCGGCGCTCGCCTTAATAGGCCCCTTTATACGGAACCAAAAAAAAAAGGGAAGAAGGATGAAAGATTCATTCGCAACCTTTAATCATCGCTGCTCGCCGAAAAATCCGCAACTCTGTATATATACAACGTCGTGAAAGAGACTCGCGGTCATGGTGCGTAGCGTAGGAGCGTGTGCATAAGGTATATATAGAAGCGGAGGAACTATAAAAGGTCGCACACGTGGGCCGTTTCGGACTCTTTGCAGGTATAAACGCGCGGCCCGCGGTCCCGCATATGTATATATATATATGTGGAAGAGATGAATGGAACAAATGAGGGTTGATATAATTAAAGCGACCGCAAGAGTCACTCTACGCGAAGAGCTCCAATTTGGGTCCATTAAAAATCTCTATAAACACCGGCGGACAAGGACCTTCTCGCTTCACACACACACACACACACATACACACATCAGATATAATAATATTCCCATGGGCGAGACTTGCTCTCTAACAGCCACCAATGTGTGTGTGTGTGTGATGAACGCGCACATCCGGTTCGCCGGTGAGTGTGTGTCGTTGACACCCGCCGGCCAACGGTTCGTGGTGTGCGATGATGCTGAAGCCCCGTCGGGTAAGAGCTGCTGCTGCCGCTGCTGCTGGACACGCAGAAAGTTGAGGCGTCATTCACGCGCCCCGACATCCACGGAGCCTCTTTCGCACAATCGATTAACTTAGATGACTAATTTCTTTTCTTTTTTTTCGAGTCGAGAGGCTGTTAAACTTGCTCGGGACCTTTACGTTTTTTCTTTCTTTCTTTTAGTTTTTAAGGCTAGAGAGGCGTCCACTTTGGGTTTGGTAAAGGAGCGATGGTAATCTTTCGCGGCTGATTGGGGCTTGACATTAATTTTTTTTTTCGCCGCCGCTCTACTCTCTCGCGGTTGTTGTTTCATGGGCAAATTGCGACGGGGCGAGCGTTTTCAGTGTGATGGATCGTGAGAGCTGGGGCACTAAATTAGCTGCTATTTTGCAGATGTGAATTTGCACTTTTCGGATGCTTCGTAATGCAGAGTATACATAGTAAAGCAATGTTTTTGAAGCTGGAGTATTCGTTGTGCAGGGTAACGAAAATAAATATTTCACCTTTAAATTTTTCACCTAAGATATATGTATGTCTTAAATTAATTTATGGTGATATATTTAGATCTAAAAGAGTCAAGTGAGAAAAAATGTAATGCTTTAGGAATACCGATTTGTGAATGAACTTTTTTTTTTAAATATCACTTTCAATGCAATAGTATCTTTTTACCCAAATAAATTTGTACAACACTCCTGAATAACAAGCAGATTATATTTCCGTTCGGTTTATTTTCAAAGCATCCTAATAGAGGTCAAAGTAGCGCTCTTAAAGGATTATTAAGCACTTCGGGTTTTATAAATAAATGAAATAACATCGACGCGTATTTTATCTCCACAAGTTTATCGATGAGAAGAAAACAGAGGTCAATACTCGATTGTTCTGCAAACATTTCTTTTATGATATTACCACTATATTTACATGTAAATTGAGCAATTCAAATATTTGCTTATCGTCGACATTATTTGTACAGCCAATACTCGGAACGCTCACGCTAAAACAGTTATAGCTTATGCTTTGACCTATTAATAGCTAAATAACATGTCAGTAGCACAAAAATTACTTGACGTCACTAAATACCATTGAACACGCGGTTCGATCAACAACGCGATCGTCATAAATCAACGAATACCTATTCCTTAAAAGAAAAGAAAAAAGAGAAGAATTTTTCAGCAATAATAAAAACAAGTACTCACCGTTAGAGGAAACGGAAACTGTGTCGTGATGACTGGCATCGCTGTCCTCGTCTACGGTGCTATTGTTCAACGAGGATCTAGACTGATGCCTAACGCTCAGATCTCTGGGCGTGGAGGGTGGACTACCAGGTGGTTCTTGGCTCTGTAAGCTCGAGGGACTCGAGGCACCGGCCAGTATGTCGGTTATCATGAATCTCGACCTGTGCGGCATCGTCGTTGACGCGTCACCCAAACTGCTACTGTTGTTATTGTTGTTGCTACTATGGAGGTTGATACCCAGACCGATGGGATTGTTACCGTTGCGCGAGTCCACCAGACCGTTGCTGAGCCTCTCCAAGCCAATGGCTCCACCACCGTTCCTCTCGACTATACCCTCGAGGCCACGATGCGCCTCCAGATTAGCTGACATACGGCTAAGATTGAGGCCGTTGCTTCCACTGCCTACGCCGTTGGCCAATGCTATGCCACTGAGCGCGGCCACGTGGTGGTTAGGCCGATGATGATGGACCGTCATTTCTGGGCTTAGGGAGCCGCGTCCAACGCCTCCTCCTCCTCCTCCACCACCACCACCACCACCAGATCCTACACCGCCCGCTGACGATGTGGCACCGGCTGACTCTGCTGTCGCCACCACCCCAGGACTCGCGCGGTACCTGGGAGACAGAATTTTGCCGACGTTGAAGCTTGGGGCTGATGTTCTTCGAGATTGACGGTATATAGTCGGGAATATGTTGTACGATACTTCCGGCTGAATCAGAAGCAGCACATCGGTCTCAAGGACTTGTGGTAATCGTGGAGCCCACTTGCGGAGGTCGTGGTGGATTATTATTCAGATCGGTGGAAGCGAGGGTAGGAACTGCGGGCTAGTTTGAATCTCATGAGGGGAAAGGGGGTGGATATATATGCGAGATCAGCTAATTGGCAATCGATGTCTGTGCATCCACATTTCGCTGCACGACATGTCATGTGTGTATGTGTGTATGGCACACGCACTCGAGCGACCGGCTCCGAGCAGTGGCACAGTTGTTAATTAACCACACGCAGTACACTATATCGCACAGTCCATTTCCGCTTCCTCTCAACTTCCTCTCTATCTCTCGTGTTCTCTATCTCTCTCTCTGTTTTACCCCCTTTCACGCATGTGTATACAAAAAAATCACACTTTTTTATATACTGTGCAAACAGCTATATGTCCACAGCCCAACAGTGCACTGATCAACTCTCCTGGACTTGTATATACGTCACTGAACCAATTCCCCGCACAACTCACTACTCGCGTATTATAATCTTGTGCGCAATCCGTGATCTCTTTATCTTTTACTATCTTTCTATATAAAAAAAAGAATATGATAGTCAAGGAACCATCGAAGACGAAACGATACAGTCCCCACGGGAGCAAGCGTCACATGCAGCACAACAACACCGCTCCTTGGCAATCCATAGTTCTGTGGCACGTGTCAGCTGATCATCGATGTATCCACACACCGCAGTCCGCAGAAACGCGACAATCCGAAAAAAAAAAACTCGAGCTATAGAGCAGCGGTATATATTATATACACCACAATTCCGTGAGGGTCGAGATATTATATTTTATAAGGTCTGTTGTGTCGGATAACTCGCGCGCTGCATCGGCGGTCGGACTGCTCCTCGGGCTGACTGCGCCACACAACTGAGCGCGCCTGGCACACAGGAGCGGCCACCGAGCTGCGAGGGTCCCGCCACCGCCACTCTCTCTCTCTCTCTCTCTCTCTCTCTCACTCTCTTTCTCTCTCTCCGCTGCCAGTCGGCCATGTCAAAGGAGCCTGGCCACGCCTACCGGTCGCCCCACCACCGAACGCGAGCGACGAATGGCGCGGCGGCGAGGTCGCGGCTAGGTCCAATCGGGAGATAGACCGAGCGGCACGGCCGGCGGGTATACGCCCAAGTAATTTGAAATGTGTTTCAGCAGTAATTCGATATAAAATTGTAGTTAATATCTTTCATTATAGTCGCTCTTGAGGCAAGGCGCGCGAGAGAGAGAGGGAGTGAGAGACAGTCGGAGAGAGAGAGAGAGAGAGAGAGAGAGGGAGCGGGAAAAGGCGTCGCGGCTGAAGTGCAGGGGTGGGGGGAAGTGAGAGAGACGCGAGACGAGTGAAGGGTGCACTTGGCGCTCCGACTGTTCTCTTTGCCTCGCGGCGGGCTGCTGCTGCCTGCTGCAGCGGCTCGATGCGAGCGAGCGAGAAAGTAGATAAAAGCAAGGGGAGAGGGAGAACCGCGGGGAAAGAGGAGAAGGAAATTGCGCTGCTGTGTTTCGAGAGATGGAGGAGGGCTGCTGCGAGGGAGTTAGCTATTATAGTTTTCTCTCTCTCCCTCTCTCTCTCTCTCTCGTGCTCCAGCAGCAGCGGCAGCAGCATCAGCTCCAGCTCTCGTTTTTATCTCGCTCGCTTTTCTCCCCCCCCAAGCGATTTAACGAATCCCATTGCTCGAGTCGCGCGCTCCTCCAAATCGCTGGTTTCTCTGCCCCGCCACGTTTTTCGCTTTTGTTTCTTCTTTCTCCTCTCTCGCCCCTATAAGCTCTCTTTTGCTCTCTTTTTCTCAACGTTGATGGGCTGACGAGCGAGGTTGCTGGCGAAGGAGGTAAAGAGCGACTGGACTTTTTGCACCGATACTGCTGCAACGCCTGTTTCGAGCGCGTGTATATATGTATATGCGTGGAGTTTCAGAACGCTTTTATATTATATACGACGAAGGATCGATGCTCTTGAAAATCTATAATGGAAGTTGTACGCGCAGTGACTCTTTTTTTTTTAATTAAGGGAACGACTAACGGGCGGAACGTTGGATTTTGTTTCTATTGTATGTAAGCTGTGTGCGCGATCGTTGAAGTAGATATGCTACGTACTAGGTATGGCGCACGTTTGACTCTATTGTCGAGTTGTCCGTGGTGTTTCTATATTTTGTTATTCTTCATCGGTAATTTTAGGGGCTCCGTGTATGTGTTAGTGTGTGTGTGTGTGTGTGTAAGAGTGTGTGAGCGAGCGGTGACGAGCTGTCAAATAGCGTCCGGTCAGCCGACACAATGACGACGTCATTAGCTGCATTAATAATTCGGTGTACACGCACATAGTGTGTATATATGTGCGCGAATCGGTGAAAGATGACGCGCGCTCATTGTCGGACTGCACTGAACTGAAACACCGATCTTGACCATCTGCACGTATATAATGCATCACGCGGCGCGCATATGAGTCACAATACCGCTATATAGCGCATTATACGGATCTAATTTGCTTTTTTCGGCGGTATAAAGTAAGGCGACGATCTTATGCACACTTTACCAGTTGACTTTTTTTCGACTGCGCGCGCGCTTCGTTCACTTTTCATTTTTTTGTTTGTCTTCTCGGTGTTTTGACTGGGTATATATATATATATATATAAAGGTAAATAATACGAGAACGCGCGCCGCACGAAAGTAGCCCATAATGACAGACAGTGCCACTTTTGGTGAACGCTTCGCTGCAGCGCTTACAATATATATATATATGTATAATACACGGGTTGGGACCCGAAAACTTACACACATAGTGGACTTAGTGTGCTCAGAGCGGTGCACACACACACACATAGAGCTGCGCGCCGGTCGACGAAATTAAATTAACCGCGAGGCCAGTAGGCAGGAATGGTCCCTGGAATTATAGAAATTAGGGGTGGCGACATCATTTAATTTGAGGGTCTCCGATCTTCCTCGCAGATACGAGACTGGCTGCTGCTGCATGTAGTGTATCTTTGTGTGTGTGTGTGTGTATTGTACGCACGGATGCATGTATGCCCATATGGCACTTCTGTAAAATGCGTGGATATATGTACGCTTCGGTAGTTCGCGCGAGTGTACATAGTGTATATATCCCCCCAAATTAACATAAAATATCTTTTAGCACTTTGACCAGAGTTCAGCGCGATTGCATATCTGCAGAGTCGATTTAAATATCATGCGCCGGCCGCTGAGAGATAAGCTAGTTCATTTTTAATTTGCTCCAACTATAAGCATCGCAGCAAAGTTTGTATTATGCGTAAAAGCGTATGGGTTGCGAGTTTAGTTTTGGGGGATAGAGGAAAAGGACAAAGAGTTTATAACGTCAGGACGTGTATATTATTCAATGTTTATGGCTCGTGTGAGAGTGACGGTTTGGGGAGAATTGAAGAATTTCCGAGCGAGTATACGAAGGTATATATGCGTGCTATTAATTTATTCGTATCGCGAGCTCGTACGAATAAACTGAAAGTTTATGAGGCAACCCTTTTATATAATCCAATTATAGAGTTAGGAAGTGTTCGCGTACAGCTAATAATTACGAATTTTTCACTTGGTAATAGCTTTTACATTCAATTTAAGACTATAACCATTAACTTGAAAGTTAATTTAATATATGAGCGTTAAAAAAAATTATATCGAAAATCAGAAATGATGTTTCTTTACGTAAATATACTAATTAGTTTTTGTTTTTAAACTAATTTTTAATATTAATAGATTTTTCAAGTTTGGTAAAAATTATCCAAATTTATATAAGAAATCATTATAACACGCGAAATTGCTATATTTCCAAAATAAAGAAAAGAAATCAAAATTTTTGATTTTCGATTTAAACAAAAAAGAAAAAAAACATACATTCTCGCTATTTTCTAATTTGTCCAAAAAATAAAAACTACCTTTCACACTCCTATACCATAATGCACTTTGTAACCTCACCGTCTATTACTCAAGCCCACTTCGCCGGGTGCACAGATGCATCAAACCCATCGGCAAATTATCACAGTCAGATCATCCAACGCAGAGCCGCCGCCGCCGCCGCCGCCGCTTCCACGATTAGCATTGCAAGCATCATCCACGCAACAGCACCCGCGACAAATCTCCCCCCCTCGTTACGTCGATTAGCATAACGCCGCGTCACTGCAAACTCCCTCTCTGCTCTCTATACGCACAGCTATACATATATATACGTCGTAGAGGAACCGCAGGAATGCAGCACGGGTATATACAAAACGCCGCTTACACCGCGAGGAACTCCCGAGCCTATAAGGAAAAAGCTCAACGGAGCCTGTAATGCGGCCGTCAAGGCGTGACAAGGCCAATTCTCAGCCGGTGTGCACAGTCTTACCTGTACTGCACAGCACACCGACAGACATAAGTGCGTACACGAGAGGCGCGCGCGCGATCCGCGAAAGAACACGACCTTTCGCTGCGCGCAAATCGTTTTGCATTTGGTTAGTTTTTCTTTTACCATTCGGCGGGGTATTATATTCCTTCTTTTTGCTCGCGTTCCTAGCATACCTTTGCTCTATCTTCGTTTTTAGACCTATTTATGGACATCCTTTTGCTTACTTTCGCACACGACTACCGCTTTTCTTTTTGCAAATTGTCGCATCAACTTCTTGGAGTGGGAATAACTTTCAAGAATATTACCATCGTTCCAGAGTAACAAAAAAAGCAACTGCAACGCGGATTGTTAAATTTACCTCGAAAGCTGCTCGTAATTCGTATAATAACGAAAAAAAGGTGCGCATCATATAGTAATATACTCGAGTCACACGTAAACCTTTTTCTACATATACACCGTTATATACTCAAGGTGGCATTATTCGCTATTTATGTTTTAATTCCCGAGCGCCCGATTAAAATCATAACTATTTATCTTGTACAGGAAAAATAAAATCCTTCAGCGCATGTGCACGCATCACCTCGCTTATATATATACGTGCAGCTTTGCACACTCCGCGCGCGCATACATCTTTTAATTTCCGCCTTATTTATGCACCCTGTCGTTCAGCCTCTCTATACATATACATATACGTGTCTCTTTCTGCACAAGAGCAGTAGTATTTGAGTTCTGCATGTGCAAATGCGTCCGTCCGTGTGTGTATGTGAGTGGAGCGCGTGCATTTATGGTCGGCGCGCGCGCGCGTGCGGTACTACTGGCAGAAGTGGAAATGTTCCTCCGATCATTAAATATACATGAGGGGTGTGTAGTGGATAGAGAGAGAGAGAGAGAGAGAGAGAGAGAGAGAGAGAGTGAGTGAATGAGTTCGATTGAGGCGAAGGTTATATATATATATATATATTATACTCGTATATAAATAGCCAAGTGAAAAGTATACACATTTTGCCACAAGATCGTGGGGCTCTGCGCGTCATGCGCATTTATGTGTGTGCAGTATAGCGCCCAGCAAAGATTTGAATTAAAAAAAAAAAGCAACGAGGAATCACGCGCTTGTATCTTAACTCGCTATTAATACGCGAGTGTGTGCCACCACACTCTTGAGTCTCTGTGGTATATATACGTTTATATCGTCGTTTGGCATCGCGACTCCCCCCTGATTAATTGGCCGTCTTGTTAATTTAAAGCAATAATCGCGCGAATTTACTCTCGCGTGTGAAATGTGCAGCGCCGTAGCAACGGCTCGAAAATTTCATATACGCATTTTCTGTATAACGCATCGGGAAATTTACTGCAGAGCCGCGCAGAGCGCAACAGAGTGAGCGAGAGAGATTTCGACGTCCGCTGCCTTTTAGCCTCGAACCCTTTAATTATATCGTTTATATGGCGCTAATTGCGTTTACACAGCGATGAATTTTATATTATTTTTTATATATAGCGCAAAAATTCTTTTTTTCTCTCTCTGAGCTCTGTGCAAGTGTATCAAGCGTGTGTGCGCGTCCATTAGGAGCAAAAATATATATATATATATAGATATATGGTTGCAGAGTCATAAATAAGCGACCGCGCGATTCTTCACTTTTCCACCGCTTTAATTAAACTTTATCTATGTGTGTGCAGTGGAGATAGAGAATAAAAAGAGTGAGAGAGAGAGAGAGAGAGAGAGAGAGAGACGAAGTTCGCGTTTAACGATTATGGGCACTCGCGATTACGGCATTTATCAAGAATTAAAATGTAATTGTTGGAAACAAGAGGTAAAGTGTTTATTAACATAAAAGGGCCAGCAGCAACAGCAGAGAGAGAGAGGGGGGGGGAATCGCGTAACGATCGAATAAAGTGTTACATAAATAAAGGGAAAAACGCGCATTAGCATAATGCACATGTAACGTGTGCTAGCTGGTACAAAAACGTTGTACAAAAATAAATAGAAGCACGCTCTTGCGGTGCAAAAAGTCATATTCTTTGTCTCTTCGCATGCAATAATTTATGTAACGCTTTTTTAAACGCAACAATTATCTCCGCTAACTAAAATTGAAGACTTCATAAATATTCACAATTGGTCTGTTTGCCGAGTTTCACTGTATTTGCACGTTCCCGGCAATATTATCGAATACAGTCGTATGAACAATAATAGACCAGCAAATAGAATAGCAAACGCATCAAGTATAACGGGTGGGAAAATATTTACAGCCCCAATAATAATACAAAGTATACCAACTGGAAACACTTTGACGAAGCCACAAAAACACCGAAAGCATACATGTATAAGAATCGCAGCAAATCACTCGGTTACAGAGTACGTTACAGAGACGACTAAAACACTCTGCATGCATGCATATACAGCGCGAAAGTCGTGCGTTGGAAGATCAGTTTACTCGCTCGGCCGACATTAAAAAAAAAGAAATCCCCTCTTACATACAACGGAGCGCGAATGCGCATGCACGCGCCGCATGGACACTTACAAACAGGGCATAAACGCTGCCCTCGCACTTACACTCTTTACCTCTCTTTCTCTCTCTCTCTCTCTCTCTCTCTCTTTATATATACACCCCGTGGCACAGCGTGTCCGATGCATATTCATACGACCATACATTACGCGCGGCCTGCGACGTCGACGGCGGCGGCGGCGGTAGTGGCGAAGCGAGCGAGTTGATCTTAGATTAAGGTAAACGCCGGTTAAGTTAACGGCTAAACTCCATAAGGCGGGAGAGCGGTGGTAGGCGGCGAGGCTCGCATGCGCATCGCCAGCTCGCGTTTTACGGCTTCGCCGCAGTCTCTCTCTCTCCTCTCTATGTGTGTGTGTGTGAGTTTCGCGTATTTGTGCAACTGTTGGGGCTGTGTATGAGTGCGTGTGTGTGTGTGTGTGTCTGTTGGGTCTAACGAGTTGGTGTACGCATTGTATACGCGAGATGTTTTAACGCATGTTTTACAGAGGCGATTGAAATTTGTTGAGTGCTGCGCGGGAGAGGTGCATACGAGTGATCTTTAGGTTTTCATTTTCGCGCAGTTTTGTGACAGGTTGTCCAGTCGACTTTTGACGGTTGTGAGAGTTGCGGCATTAGTTTGCGTATTGTGAACCTTTTCTGCATTGAAAAAAAAAAAAAAAAAAATGGGAGATTTCCGACTAGATAAGCCATTACTACTTATATATTCCAACAAATGGTTAAGCTATAATTAAATGTGATTTCGTTGCGCACTTCTAAAGTGAAATTTCATGTTCCATATTTTTCGCTCTCAGGAGTTATACGTCGTTCCTTTAAGTTTATGCGTGTGTGTGTGTTATTCTTTATGAGATTATGCTAATAGCTGACAGGTTACTGTGTTTTAGGTAGATCCTTATCATGCGTATAGCCCTAAGTCCAACCTCCTTAAACAATCGTTTACGCCCAAGTGTGTAAATATTAATTCGGAAATACAAACTTTCGGTATAATTACAATGTTCCGTATTTATTATATGTTAATCCTGGGCTTTAAACATAGAACAAACGGCTCTTTCGCTCGTCTATAGTCTTTATATACCGAATATTTTAATGTATATATATATATATACGTAATATTACGACCGATTACGACTAGTTTCGCTGCATAATGCATCAGGTGCGCTATGCGCGGTATACACACGTATCCCTCCCCCCGCCCATTCAGTTCTAAACGACCATATCTTGCGGAATTTTCAAGCTAATTAAAAATAGCTCGGCGTGCGCACCGCGGCTCGCTCTAAGTTCATTATCTGTATTATACACACTCTGTTATGAAAGAGAGAGAGAGAGAGAGAGAGAGAGAGAGAGAGAAGGTTTCATTCCATGCAGCGTAAACTGCAGCAGGCGATCGCAAAGCTGCGCGCGACCGCGATGACAGCGAGAGATACGAGAGAGAAAGAGTGAGAGAGAGGGGGAATGGGAACGAGAGAGCGTGTTATACGGGAGGAGTGACAGAGAGAGGAGAGAGAGAAAGAGGGAGAGGAAAAAAGAGGACGGAAGAAGAGGAGAACCGAGGGAAAGAAATTAGTTCTGTTTGGAAATCTGCCAGAGCGAGACGCGGAATGCGTTCTCTGCGGGCATGCGCTTTCTGATTAGGATCTACAGGCCTTGAGCCGCTTGGACAGTTTAATTGCCGCGAGCGCGAGCGCGCGAGCCTACAGCCCGCGGAATTGAGACGAGATAGAGTGAGAGAGTAAGAGAGAGAGAGAGAGAGAGAGAGAGGGAAAGAGAGAAAGATGGATCAACGATTTCTTTTGATCAGCTCGTTAAACATCGATCAAATTCAATTTCGCTAATAAACCGTTAGCGAGTGAGGCTTTGTGATTGTCAAAGGAATGATATTCCTCCTTTTCTTTCTTCTGCGGATATAACTCATTTCCTTGTTATATGTTATACTTTTTAGCGTATTGCCTGTATAATAATTGGGGGATAACTGAGCCTTTGAGCTAGAAATGAAATATTAGTGTATTAAATGTTTCGCTCGATTGTAGTGATATTCCTATACATATCGTTAGTTGCAGAAGTGAGTGTATACAATAACTTAATACTGTAAATAAATTAAAAATCAGTTACTCATACAAGTATTCATAAAATCAAGAAATTCTCATGGTAAATCGAGCATTTAGAAAAGAAAAAGCAGACAAGAACCATAATTATCTCAAATGTAATAAAAAAAGCCCAGCGCGCACAAGACACAAGACACGCGTACATATCGTATAACCCGGGAGTTCACATCTCTCTACCCATTATTCTCATATAAGTCTCTCTTCCATATCAAATATTTACTAAATAACCACGTATCCATGATCATACTTTCGTTTCTTGAATTATTCAAGTAGATAAGTGCTCGGAAAACGCGCACCCATTATATATATCCGCAACTCCTTCCTCCACACACACGCACACACATATACACGCGCGCACCAACTGTACAGCTTCTATATATACAATCCTCGAAATTTATGCGTAAATTTGTGGCGCTCGCGAGAAGCTCGTTGTACACGCGCGCACGCGTCAGCGTAAGGAGCGAGCTGAGTATAAGATCCGATCTGTTCTCGCGGCGTTTGTTATGCTAAGTGCTCATTAGGATTGTAATGCATTTTCCTACGTCGAGGCTAGCGCGGAAATTGGGCGCGAGCGAGCGAGAGAGAGAGAATATATATATACGAGGTAGGCGGCGCGCGCGACGTGCCGCCGGAAGTATTAGCCTATCGTTACCTACCATCTTTTCTCTCTCTCCCTCTCTCTCACTCTCTCTTCTTTTTCTCTTCTCTCTTTCTTCTTTTATATTATTATATGTGTGTGTGTGTGTGTATGTGTGTGTGTGTGTGGGTGGAAGGAAAAAGATAATCGATATCGCGCTCGCGCGTTATGAAATATGTAAGGGCCTCCGTCACGAGCTTTTACGTAAAGTTAAGTGGCCCCAGCCGTGGCCAGCAGCAGCTGAACGCGCGCGCGGTTGTTGACGTGCCGCTGTTCCACGCAATTGTGCGCGCACTACTACGATGCCGAGATTCTTGCCTTTGATTCGATTCTTTTCTTCTTATACCCTCTCTCTCTCTCTCTCTGCTTTTGCTTCTTCTCTCTGCTTCTGCCTCCCGTGTGTGCGAGCGCGGAATTATAGTCCGTGAAAGCTGCTTTTTTCGCGAACGGTAATTGACGGACAGTCGTCGCTTGGATATCTTTCGATATTTTTATATCAATGTTTCGCGGTTTCGCATATATACCAATTGATTGACAATTGGCTTTTCAAATTCTGATTTATTAGAGATGTACATATTCAACTCGATATATATGGGGTGTATAAGTTAATGTTGAAAAAACATGAATTGTTAAAAGCTTGAAATATGCATGTGCTTGGACCAAACAGCGGGGCAATAACGGAAACCCATAAGTGGCGATTAGAGATAAACTTTTATCGTAATATATGGGCAAAAGGCGAATGATGCCGCGTGTATATATATATACCATTGTTATGGTCCGTAACAATTATTGACGAAAGTAATAGCACGCGGGTAAGAAAAGAAAAGAAAGAAAAAACGGACCCGGTATAGCTACTGCGAGCACTTAAAATTATCGCCTATATACCGCAATAACAATGAAGGAAAACAAAGAGGCCATTCGTAGCTCGTCATGCAGAGTTTTTTCATATATATACATATAATACTACAGCCGCCCCAACGCGGTAACTCGCAGTTGCAGAAATCAGTCTCACTCGTTCTCTCTCTCTCTCTCTCTCTCTCTCTCTCTCTCTCTCTCTCTCTCTCTCTCTCTTTCTAGCTTTTTAAACTCGCCATTACTCAGGCCATAAACGAGCGACTTTCTTGTCAATTTTTTCACCTGCTCTAGCTGCCAACCGCCACAAGAACCCTAATAACTCTTCGCCACGATTTTACATTCGCACACAGGCACACGTGTAAGGACTAACGAGTCCGAGGTTTTGTACGAATCGATGCCGTTTTGCGTTCTATACGCCGCCGCCCTCTCTCTCTCTCTCTCTCTCTCTCTCTCTCTCTCTCTCTCTCTCCCAAGACTTTCTTTACCTCCCGCGCATGGCCATCAACCGATGTATACCTATTTCTCGCATTCTCGCGTTCGGTCGGAGTTCGGAGGCCGCGCGTATCTCGCTCTGCTATCGGCGATTAGAGAGAGCGAGAGAGAGAGAGAGAGAGCGGGTTACACCACTGTACAGTACGTAAAGCTTTCGTGTAACTAATGATACGTTTCGAGAGAGAGAGAAAGAAAGAGAGAGAGAGTGAGTTTCGGATCAATCGCTCAGTGTATGTGTGTGTGTGTGTG
>UELV01136775.1:0-11773 GCA_900490015.1 Megastigmus stigmatizans
CAATTAACGTTGAGATCGCTGGATTAGTTCAAGCATATTCCGATCTTCGTTCAGGGGCAAATTGCTCGCTGGGCGAATAAGGAATTCATTCCGATCTTCGTTCAGGGGCAAATAGCTCGCTGGGCGAATAAGGACACACACACACACACACACATACACACATTATACGAATTTGTTCAGGGGCAAATTGCTCGTTGGGCAAAACGTATAAATACACTAACATCCACACACTCCCGAAGAACATTCCCATAAAGAGTCCCGAGCTATTGGACGCAAGTCCAGGCTCAAAAATATATTTAATAACATTTGTGCGTCGCCTCTCGACGTCACAAAGTCATTAATATAGCCTTCTGGAAGAACCGACAGTGATACTTTAAAAAACTCCTTGCCTCCATCAGCCATCACTTTAATTTTATAATTACCAGTTATGCTTCTTTCACTCAATATAATTTCCAATAAATTTTCGGCATCGGCCCAAATTACAGGTCTTGTTTGTTTGAATTTTGAATTTTCGAATTCACTACCTTTTCTGATATTTTTGACTATTGAAACATGTTCTCTATAATTTTTTGGGGCAGACTTTTTTCCTGCGTGAAGTCTTAAAAAAATTGTCATTTTTTTCATACCAGTATTTGACATGTTCTTGTGATTTTGATAATCATCTAAGTTTTGACTGGAAAAAAGTACATTTGATTTTTTGTTTGAATCAAAATGAAGTTTTAGTTTTTTTGAACTGCTAGTTTATAAGTCTAATTCTTTTTGTGATTTCTCGGAATTTTTTATACCCTCGAGCATTCTTTTTAATGAGTCAATTATCATTCTTTTTTTCACAAATATAGTTGCTGTTTCGACTAGTGTATTGAAATTTTCTTGGATATTCCGAACACCAAGGCACTTATGATTTTTTAAAACACATTTTGCAAATCTGAATAACGTTTTCATTTTTCAATGATGTTATTGAAGTCGTTTTAGCAAGTGACAGTTTTTCTATATTAGACGCAGCATATTAACCGTTTAAAGGGTTAATTTAATACCGAAATCACGCTTATTACCTGCACCTTGTTTAATTTTCATACTTTTACTTTTTCTTGCTTCTAAACAAATATAACAATTACATACCTGACTAGACTTTCTCATTTCTTTTTGAAGAATAATATTTTCAAAATTTTGCATGATTAACGACGGACACTTGGTGCCATTTTACCAAATGGGTGCGTACGTGAACTCGAAACATATAACAAAACGCCTCGTTACAATATCAAATAAACATTCGAAAATCCAAGGGTCTTTTTTAAAATGTAAGGTTTGAATTGAAAAATTCCAGCGAAGTTTGAAAGGATAGATATTTAGTCCACAATTTATTAATATTGCAACCATCTGGCAAAACTGTTTAAGATTTAAAATATCGAATATTTGAAAAAAAAATTTTAAAATTGCGCATTTTATTCGAAAAATAAGCTATAACTTTTTTCAATCTCCACTTAGACCAATTTTGGCGACGGTAATAAAAAGATGAAACTTTAAACAATAGGAAATAGTGTATTTGGCATTTTTTCTAAGACGTTTACACAAAAATTTACAGCGCCGAAAGTTGTAAAGAAAAAATGTGCATCCCGTTGTTAAAGGTTTAAAAATAGAATAATGGATAAATTTAACGCACTTATTGTTGCTTTCGGCTTAGTTTTAAATATACTGCCTGATAAAAATACTTGGGAAAATACGGAATTTACGATTTTACTTTTAAAAAAAGGCTGCTTCTGAACATTACAATGCCACAATCACATTTTAGCTTCGTTACCCTGAATCGCGGAAAAAAATTTGTGCACATTTCTATACGCTTTTTCTGAGTCATGTTGCGTACATATATTGACTATAGATTTATCATGAGTTTGTGAATATCTCATTATGTGCATAAAAACATTAAAAAGCTTAGAATACATTATTTTATAAAGTATTGAAAAAATAAATTTGAAAGTTATTACACTTGTTCGTGAAGGAAACATTTATAATTTTTTTATTTGAACTCATTTCGCGTTATATTATTTGGAGCTGTCGACTGATTTGTTGGATTAATAAAAACTTCAAGTATACTTATAATCATTATGAATTTATGTAAACATTCGCTCTATACAGGGTATCACGATTTCACTGCAAGAACTATATATCATTCGATAGACCATGCAATTCAAAGAACCACATATATTTCTCGTTTTTCGATCTGACAAGTAGTTTTCAAGTTATTAATTGTTGAAAATTTATAAACTGCGTCAATCAACGGGCGGCTACAGCGGACGGTAGAAGCGACGGCGAAAGGCGGAAAGGAGAAGTGCAAAGGGGTGGGGATAGGCATTCACAGCTCAAGGTCGCGCGTACGCTTGCACTGAACGCGGAGGAGCTGCGACAATTGATCAAGTAATTCGTGCACTGATCGAACTACACGAACTAAATTATTGAACATACTTTAAGATTCCGAATTATGTATGCAGGTGTCGTATCTGGTCGGTTCTAATTATTGGACTTGTTGTGAAGTGCATCATTTTAGATAAACAATAGTACTTGGTTTATCACGTACGATAAGAGAGTCAATGAGCTTCATTACTTACAGTTATGAGTGTAAAGTTACCAACATCTGCTATTCGAGCGAAGAAAATTTTACCAAGCATTTCACACAGTATCTGATTAAGTGCAGTAAAGGCAATGGATATTTTTTGTATAGCATAAGATCGTGGGTACCAATAATATTAATTAACAGTTTTTGAGTAATAGCGAAAATTTTCAATTTATTTTAATAATACTCTTTTTCGAAAAGTTCATGCACTTTTTTATGATATCGGTATAATACTCTGCATTTTGTGATTTAATTGTTGTATTTACTGTTTTCAGTAAAACCAGATCTGGAGTTGAGACCATGATATTAATGATACTTTCATTTCTGATGTTAGAAAATCCATCACACTGCAGGCCATACAACACGAGCTTTGTTAATTTTTGTATATTTTATCCAACAATCTATTAGAAATATCATATCTTGATGGAATTGTAAGTGTAGCCCTTATAAATGCTAAAAAGTTTCTCAATTCTTGATTTTCAACTGTAGCTAAAGGCGTCCACCAATATTTGATTAATAATTAAAAAAATATATTTATAAACAAAAAAAAAAACAGATTTCTATGCAAAATAAATATTTATGTGAAATGAATACTGCATTTATTTGATATTAATTATTAACAAACTAAAAAAATCCCTTGTAAAATAAAAATACAAGAGTGCGTGACGAATAAATATTCTGAGCAAGCAATTGGTGTGCATGAGTTTGATCATTTTTTGACATCTTATCCAGAAAATTATGTAGCTTCTTAATTTTTCTTCACCAATTGGGTTTAAAGAGTTTAATTCATCCTTGTTTGATTTGCTTTCATTTAAACTGCTAATACTGAGGGAATTGCTTCTTTTCCTTTTCTGACCTTGATTGGTGTCCCATTTTTGTTTAGTTTTCTATTCAAGACTGAGTTTTAATTCTTTTGGTACAACTCTACATTCCAATAAATGTTTGCACATTCGAGTCTTGTGCTTGGCATATTTTGCAGTACAATAGCGATACTTTAATGTACCCATTTTTTGATTGGGTCCTCTAGGTTGTATTTCAAAATTCTTTATCACAACTTTTTTAAGTTTCATTTTTGTGTTTAATTACTACATTCACTAACACCAATATCTATCTGAAATAAAGAAAACTGTAACGGTAATCTTTAAAACGAACAGCACTTTCGGTTGGCATGACTAACGCAGCCGGCGGCCCTCGATGTAAACAAGGGGCTGATACCAGCTTCGCGATTGCGCGAGTGTTTCCTAGAACTTTAGGCACGTCTTTATTTCGACGGTCTGTCTTGGGACAGTCATATGACGACCACAAAAGGGTCTCGTGACTTTTGTCACGGTTACATTGCATCTCTGGATACAAGCCAAAGAAAACAAGTTCATTCACTTTAGATCAAATAAATGCTTTTTTGGAAAAGGTTGATGATCATCTATATCTAGTACTAAAGGTATTTTTTATACATACTTTATCAATACTTAATTACTGTATATTTACTGTATATCTATCATTCATTTGTAAATTGTAGGTTATTGCTATATTTTGTATTTGTGCTACATTGAGAAGCAATGAATTCACTCGCATCAATACAAATGATATGGAACTGTATAGTGAATATTAGGGACAGTAAAATTACATATCCTCGTACCCTTGTCGTTGATCCCACCGTAGTACGAAAAAAATAAATTTTATTCATCTTTTTTTTTCACTGTTCTAATCTCAAAATCACGACTTTGAGGACATCATTTTTCAGTTCTCATGGAGAAAAATATAATTCTAGATAGCTAATATATGTGAGAAAAATAGGACGAGCGTGCGAGAAAAAGAGTGCGCATGCCCCGTTTGAAGCAGCAGATGGTGTCCCGCGGTACTGCTATTTTTAATTAACTTTATATATTTAAAGCGGTTAGGTGGGACGTATTTTTAGCCCGGTATAGGAAAAAATCGTGTACGCTTATCAGGATAAAAATGCGACATTATAGGCTGCGCTCGGCTTCGCCTCGTGAGCCTATAATGCGTTTCTACCCCACGTAGCGTAATATGCTATTAACTAAGTGGCCGTAACTAAACGTTTTTTTATATTTCGTTGCAAAAAAGAAAAGCCATATAAGCAGAGTAATTTTGGATACAACTCAATCAAAAAGTATTATCTTATATATTTCACAAAAATGAACATTCTGTCACTAGTTTTAACTATCCAAGCTAAATCTAAAAGTGTTAAAATGTGAAATTGTTTATTAAATATTTAAAAACTGAATTAAAAGTAAATTAATAGAATAGAATATAAAATTTATGTAATGCTGACTATGTCTATCGTTTTTTACTCACTTCTCAAATGATATCTATTCGGTTTCTCCAAACATTTCCAACAGACATTCAGTAGGCACAATACCATTTTTTACAACCGATGTACCATGAATTAACATTTTATATACTGTGGGCGTTATGTAGTACCATGGATACAACGATATGTACAATTTTGCTATTTTCGTATAATAGTCGTGAAATCTGTTCATGAGACTTTTGTTAATTCCTGAAATACAATATGTTATAATCTGTAAATTTTAAATACATAATATATTGTAATGAACCTGAAACTAGCAGCCTGGTGTAGCAGCTGAAGCTCAGCATGATGATATCTATTTGAATATTTGTAAAGCTAATGTTCTTTGATAGTAAATAACAGCAGCATACAAGCGGCTGCGTTACAATAATTATTATAATAGTTAAATAAACAAATTAAGCTGCATAATGCACGATTTTCGAGGGAAAAGTGCACTACTTCTCTCTGCATGATGATATCCATTTGAAATTTGGTATTGCTAATGTACTTTAATAGTAAGTAACAGCAGCATACAAGCGGCTGCATCATAATAATTATTAGCCTGTTAAATAAACAAATTAAATTGCAAAATGCAGGTTTTTCCAGGAAAAAGATTCTACCATTTCTCTCAGCATGATACTATCGATTTGAAATTTCGTACACATACTGTTTTGAGAGTCAAGAGCGATGGCACGTGAGTGGTCATATATATATATATATATAAATATGGCATCGCCCGATTTCCAAGCAGACGAAGCTGCCCAGCCACGCCACAAACGACCTCATTGCTTCCTACAGCAAGCTGCTACAGTTCAGCTCAGCACCCAAGGAAGAACGTTCAGTGGCAGTGCAGCACCATATTATGATGACGGGGCCGCCGGTTTCCACCAGGCCATGACGTCTCGCCGGTAACAAGCTCAAGGTCGCCAGGGATGGTTTCGATCTCCTACTCTTCCACGGCTTTATTTGCTTGTTCAGCAATCAATGGGCCAGTCCATTACACATGAAGGCGAAGCCGAACGGTATCTGGCGCTCTGCAGGGGACAACAGGGGTCTCAATGTATTAAAATTGCCAGACCGTTACCTGATATCCCGCACCGAGGACCTACTTCTCAGCCTTCATAGAAGTAACACGTTTACAACTCTCGATCTTAATTGAGCCTACTTCCTGGTGCCAATAACCCGAAAGGATATTCGCAAGGTGGCAGCCTCGACGCCGTTTAGCCTTTTCGAATTCCTGGGCATGCCACTGGGTCTCAAGAGTGCAACCCAGACTATTCAGCGCCATATGCACTATCTTTCCACGACCTGCTGTTCGTGTGAATGTACATCAATGATGTACTCGTCGCCTCGAATAGTCTGGACGAGGCAAAGCTGTCGCTCAACTTCGACAAATGATAATTTGCTCAACAAGAAGAAGCGTTCCTAGGCTTCCACGTCAGTAAAGACAGTTTCAAGCTATCTCCAGCGAAAGTGAAAGCCATCTTATATATTCTGAGGCCACCGATCATCATGGATTTGCGTCGCGTCGCTTCATTGGGCCTCATCAATTTCTAGTACGCGCTCATACCAAACTTCACAGCGTCTGAAGTGCCTCTCAAAGACGGTCTGCATGGAGCCAAGAGGGGCAGGTGAATGATCGACTGGATGCCTGAGCGAGTTCATGCTTTTGAGCGCTGCAAATAGAGCTTCGACGATGCCACGCGCATGAGTTTCGTCTCACCCGACGCAGTCCTCGATCTTAACGGACGTTTTTTCTACAGAAATTGGTGCCTCTCTCGACCAACTGATCGACGGTATTTAGCATTCACTCGGATTCTTCTCCAAGCAGCTCTCACCAGTAGATGCCAAGCGCAGCAGTACGATCGAGAGCACCTCGGGGTTTATTCGGTACTCAAGCACTTTGAGCCCATGTTCGAAGGTCGGGAATCCGTGGTAAAGACGGACTCCAAGCCCCTCATCAACAACCTTAAGCAGCGTCCGGAGAAGGCGTCACGTCATCAGCTGCATTAACTAGATCACATTAGTCAATATGGCATAACTTTCAAGTTCATTGGAGGTATCAATAATATCGTCACTGACACACTGTAATACATCGAAGCAATCGACATACCTTCAGCGCTAAACGCCGTAACGATATGCAAGAACAAGAAGAGAATGACATCGACACGGACCGCGAACTTGCAAAATCAACGTTTCTCCTACAATTGCTCATCATAGACGGACATAAGATACTCTGTGACCTCTCAACTGACATCGTCTGCCTTTACATCCCTACGCAATTCAGACGCAAGGTATTGGACGTCAGACACTTTCCGGCACTCGCCAGCGGCCGTGTCACGTCACGGATGCTAAAAAAAATTCGCATTGCCAGACAGCAAGGGGGGCGTGCTAAAATGGTCTTGTCAATGCACCGCTTGCCAACGAGCAGCTATCTATCGCCACGCATGAGTGCCACCCACGAACATCGAAGTTCCGGATCACGGTTTAACCACGTGCATCTCGACCTTGTCATGCCTCTGGCTAAAAATTGTAGGTATTACCTTACAATTATTGACAGATTTTCCGGATGGCCGCACGCAATACTACTGAAAAACTTCTTATCGCGAGCAACCATTGAGCCGACTCAACATACGTGCACGTGCTGAAAACCGAGAATTTCGAACAAAAGATTTGGCGAGTCGGGCACGAGCCGAATCCCGGGCATAGCAAACTTAACAAATGTACGGTTTACAAAAGTCTACAGCAAGTATTGTTCAATAAAGACTGCAACAGAACTTTACATATATTTTCATCGAAAAATGTATCAGCCCGATAAGCCGTTGCTTTGCCCTCTTAAAAGTTTTCCATAACATGGATATGTATCAAAATTATGATCCTTGGCTCCCCAAATACATACTTGCTGCAATGAAAAGCTCACCCACTTCATGCGACGGTCGTAAAGTGCAGGTTTTTACCTCGTTTCGTTCTTTCACTGCATTCAACAAATGCACGGTTTTTTCTTCTAGCAGATTTATCTAATATATAAAAATTGATTATTTGTCCTACTATTAATTAAATATTATGACTAGCTGTTATTCAATAAATAAAGATAAGTTTTTTCAACTAGGATCCCAATTATAGGTTTGTACAGCTCGTTTTATTTAAACACAAATTGAATATTTCGATCATACTCAAATCAAAATATTAAACTCACAACTGCTTATTTTATTTAATAAAGACTTTATAATTTTCAAACCAAGAAAATAATACAAATTATTCATTTAATGCAAATGGAATTTTCCTTAAAATGTATTGCATAAATATGTAATAAATTATTTATTTATTTATTTATTTATTTATTTATACCAGTACAAAATTACATAGTGTATTGAACACCATCCATATAATTCCCACAGAGGTAAACACAGTTACCTGTTGGTGGGACCGGTTGCAATATATTATAATATAAACCTTAAAACTAAATTGAAATATAATTTGACTTATTTAAATATCTAATATATAACAAAGTAACAAAGAAGTGCACAGCATTTTAATATGTTGTGCATCATATATTTCCAAATTTATAACAGTTAATATTTATTGGTTAATATTTATTGAACAGATATTCTAATCCATTCTTTTTTTCTATACTTTGTATTTATATTCTTCATACTTATAGGTAATTTGTTAAACAGTCTTATTGCTACAATGTAGCTTACTTACTTACTTACTTACTTAATTACTTACAGCCTTACACATTTTTGGTAATTGTAAGCTTTTGTTTCTTGTTGTACTGTCAGAAGTAATGAACTTGAACTTTAGACAATTATAATGATAATATAAAGCTTCCATAGCAAATAATTGCGTAATGTTCAGAGGATTTTTGTTTGTTATAAACTGATTTTTATTGACAATTTTCAAGAGTCTTTTTTGCAGATTATTTAAAAGATTTACTGTATTTGAATAAGCACCTCCCCATGCAATAATACCGTATCCAATAACACTATTGAAGAGAGCATAATAAATTACTCTCAATGTCTCCAAGCTCATTACTCTAGCCACTTTATAAAAAACATATACAAGATAATTTCTCTTTATTTCGACGTTCATTTTATTTTCAACCTCACTCCACGTATTGTCTTCAACAATAATTGTAGTATCATCAGCGTATGATATTATATTTTCTTTTAGCATATCATCAATGCATAATATAAACAGAAGTGGACCAAGAATTGTTCCTTGGGGAACTCCTGTATTTACATTAATACTTTCACTAACTATGTCTTTTATTTTTACTCTTTGCTGTCTATTGTTTAAATAACTTTCCATAAGTTTGTAAGCATTGCCTCTTATTTCATAGCAATATAATTTTTTTAACAATATTTCGTGATTGACAGTGTCAAATGCTTTGGCAAGATCTAAGAAAGCTATAGCAATAGGTTTACTTCTATCTAGATTATTGTACAGTTTATTTGTTATGTGTTGCAGAGCATTCTTGGTACCTCTGTTCTTTCTGAATAGTTGTGTGCATAGTTCTTGTCATTGGATTTGAATATAGTAACAATCTCAGCGTTTTTTAATGCATCTGGCCAGACTGAGGTTTCCATGCATATATTAAAAATATGTAAAGTGGTTGTATTATAAAATTTGAGAGAGTTTTAATAGTTTTGGCATTGATATTATCGACACCTCCGTTTTTTATTTTCAAATTATTTATGATATTAGCAACTTCAGTACAATCAGTTGGATGCAGAAAGATAGATTTGGTATGCATTTCCGGCATTTTTAAGTGAGTGTTGTCCGGAGTTTGTATTTTATTGCTCAGTTCCAGTCCAATATTACCAAAATATAAGTTCATACCGTTTGCAATTTCTCTAGTATTAGTGACTAATTTTTTTGTTTTTATCATGTATTTTATTAATAGGTGGATTTTGTTTTTTGTTTTTTCCTAATTTTTGGTTTATCAAATTCCACAATTTTCTAGGTTTGTGGCTATTTCTTTCCACTTGCAAACGGTCATACCTTAACTTAGCGTCTTTTATAACTTTACTCAGTATTTTGTCGAATATTTTGTATTCATTTTTCGCATATATATTATTGGGTTGCATTTTCCAGGTTTTATAGAGCATTTCTTTCGTATTACATGAGATAATTATGGCTTTAGTGATCCATGCATTCCTAGATATCGTATGAGACATCCTTTTGTTTATGTTTTTAGTTATTAAAGCGTGTTCAATGCAGTTTTTTATCTTTGAGATTAATAGGTTTATTGCTAAGTTAGGATCATTCGGAGACAAAACTTCATACCACTTTTATTTGTAAGCAATTTTTTTTATTTTCATATCATCTATTATAGTTGTTATTCTTTTCCAATTATCAAATTTAATTTATTTTATTGTTAGAAATAAAGGGTAGTGGTCAATGATGCTATAATGTAATTTGCAAGTTTTAATTTTTAATGTAGTAGTTTTAATGAAAATGTTGTCTATGCATAATCCTTTATTTGAGGAGTCAGCTGGTCTAGTAATTGTTTTAAAGCCTGGTTTAAAGCCTTTTTTCATAAAATTATTCAAAAACTCTTGCCCAATGTAATCTATATTTAATAGATCTATATTATAGTCACCTATAATAAAATGATTTTTGACATTTTGTTTGTTTTTTAAAAATTGTTTTAAGTACATGGTCAATTCAGGTTTCGGTAAATCGTGTGACCTGTATAGTGCAGATATCTGAATTGATGTTTTATTGTCAGTCTTAATAATCGTATGCAAGATTTTAAGTCTACCAATTTGTATTGTTTCTGTGTGTTCATTTAATGTATCAGATACATACACAACAACATCATCACACTGATTTATTGCACTGTTATTATAATACATTTTGTAACCTGAGATAGAGAAATACTTGTAACATTCAAGTACTCTCGTCTCAGTGCAAACTATCATAAAAGGTTTGATGTCAAGGCTATCAATTAAAATTTGTAGCTTATTAAAATTGGCATTTAAGGTTCTGATATTTATGTACATAATATTATCATAGTTACTTTTAAAAAATCTATTGATTGCATCGATATTTTTAAATGACGATTCTTTCTCTATCAATTCAATTTGCATTTCATTTATAATTTCAATGTTGTTCTCCATCTTTAGTTGACAGTAGGGCTGGCTGGCGCTGATTCCATCAGCGGGGCAATATATTTCTGTAGAGTCATAGTTGGTTTGGATTTGTTGCTAGTAGCGATTCCTATGTTACCGACGTAAAGCTGTATAGTTGGATTAAGCGGATAATCTGTGTTGTTGATATATTTCTTGATTTTATTTCGTAACACTTGGCAGCACTGACTAATATTTGCCACATGTTTGGTATCATAGTTGGTCTTAAATTTGTTGTTGTGATAAATACAGTTCACACAGCACAAGTCTCGTACACATGAGTCTGAAGTTTGCAACGTTGGAATGCAACGAAAAAAATTTTTTCTTAGACCATAGATTTTATTTCGGAATATCATTTGTTATCGCAAAATTAAGCTATAAAAAAATTTTGAACGAAATCGTATGTCTGGAACTACCCCTGGACGGGGGATGAAAGTTAACTTAACGTCTATCTCCTCAGAATTTAGAGAGCCCGTCAATTTTATTTCGGAATATCATTTCTTATCATAAGATTAGACTACAAAAAAATTTTGAACAAAATAGTATGTCCGGAACTACCCCTAAATGGGGGATGAAAGTGAACTTAATTTTTATCTCCTCAGAATTTAGAGAGCCCATCAATTTTATTTCAGAATATCATTTCTTATCATAAGATTAGCCTATAAAAAATTTTTGAACAAAATCGTATGTCCGGAGCTACCCCTAAACGGGGGATAAAAG
>UELV01136777.1:0-44769 GCA_900490015.1 Megastigmus stigmatizans
ATATATATATATATATATATATATTTAAAATCAAAAAACGGGTCACCCCACACACGCACTCGCATCCACAACCCCTCAATCAATTTGGCGCAAAACCCAATAATAACAAAGTTATAAGCAAAGAGGTAAATAATCGAACTCGCGTACGTTTTTCAGCTCGAAAATTCCGCCTATATAATTGAGACCTTATATCGCACACACACACACACAGACATACGATGCCGCAATAATTTTCAGGCTCACCGAATAAAACGCGGCTGCTGCAGCACGGTAGCGAGACGATCAAACGTAGCGTCAATAATCCCTTTTTCCTCGCACGCTCTCTCTCTCTCTCTCTCTCTCTCTCGTCTCCACGACAATTCCCTCTCTCTCTCTCTCTTTCTCTCGCTCGTTGTGTACTGTGTTTGTGTGTATCAGCCGTGAGGGCGGCCACACGTTGACGTCATAGGTGGTCGAGAGAAGGAAAGCGCTCGACTCCTCGCGATTAAATGCATTATAAAGCACCGCGCGGAGAGCTCGGACCCTTTCCCTTTTGCTCGAGAATCACGCGCTCGTACCTCCACGTGTGTGTGTGTGTTGGGCTTTTAGGCCCCGAGGCGGCCCAACGAAATTATATCCATCCACCTCGCTTGCTCGAGCTTGCATTATTTCCTTGTATCGCTCTTCGCATACGACTCGAACCTTCTTTTTTTTTCGTTTCTTTCTCTAAAGAGGTATTCTTCTTTCGTTTTTTTTTCGTTCCTTTATTTAAGTTTGGCCTATATAGTTTGCGGTGTACTTAAGTTACCCTTGTTCGCTAATTTAGCGCACGACATTAATATCATTATCATAGGCTGGCTCGGAAGTTAATGCACTGTTATCATGTTATTAATTTTTCTTATCCGCAGATTAAGCAGTTTCAGCTATACGATATATAATTTCCAACACTTCTGACTTTTATACAAAAATAAACTATATATCTTACGTGTACTATTCGAATGTTCAATTTTTAACGTACACTATCAAGTTAAACATTGTTATGCGTTTAAATAAAATAGATTAGATTAAAGTGTCAAAAACAATAAAGCGATTATAGAAAGTCCATGGAGATGATTTTCAAGTTATACGAAATAAGAAAGTTATGAAAATTAACCTGCGTCGAAAAATCATCGAATATCGTCGCGCAGTTACGAAATTAATCCAAAGTCCAAGTTGCATGAGTGAAGCTATATATACATGACGCGACTGTGAATTTTCGGCACATTCGGAGGGATAATATACACAACACATATATATTCCGGCTTACGCAAGTCTCGGCAATTCGCTTGGGCCGCACAGTCTCGAAACGAGCAGCCTCAACGTAAACAACTGGAAATAATCTCACGGGCGCGCGCGACGTCTTTATTTTGCCTGTTGCGTATCCCCGTATATAAAAACGTGCGAGTTTCTGCTCGATATGACGAAACAAAACAAAAAAAAAACAGAAAAAGAGCAAACAGTATCAATTTTTGGTCCAAGGAATGCGGGATATACCGTGATTATATATGCGATGGAGCGAGAGATCAAGTGATATACTCCACTGGTGAGTATATCGTTCGTCATTATAATACGCGTTTACGACGTCGACGTATAGGAAATTTGCATCTGGCGATATACTAAATCTGCCGGTGCTAAAATTAATGCACGTCCAGGGTTCGATCGTTTATTTCTCCTCTCATCGCGATGTAAATCGATCCACCACCTTGATTATTTGATATTTCTGGAATCGATCTGACTAAAATGGTAGCGCTGATAATACGAAGATTAATTTCGAGTCTTGGACTGTTCCCACGGGACGACTGTATGCACCTCAGATATCTTTTATAAAGTTCAAAATTATTTATTTCCTATTGTTCGGCTGTATTTCTTTTCCGAGTCCGTATTATATATGTATATCCGTGTATTTTTCTCCGCTATTCGTATTTCGATAAATTATGTAAGCTAATTTACCGATTCGGCCAATTGAGTAAGTGCGAACTGGCTTATCCGTATCTATGTATATGATATGCCGCATTAGTGAAATTAAATAAAATGAGAGAAAAAAAAAGTAACACGACAACAGTACATCGGTGATAAGTCGCGAAATACTCGCTTTTTTTTGTTCACCAAAGCATTATTAATTATACACCGCGCGTAAAGGGGAAAAGTATGAATAAAAATATTACCGTTACTTTGATAAGGGAGTAAGGTTGGGTCAATGATTATGAAGTTTATCGGCCCGAGTTTCGTCAGTTCACGCGGCAATGTATTTTCGTGAGCTGTGATGCGAGAAATTGCATTGTATACTTCAATACCATCCAGTTGTTGTTTTGTCTCTTGTTGATGTATTTTCGTAGTCGGTTGATATATACAATTTCATGAAATGCGGGTCTTTTTTATACTCAGTCAAAACATTATGATGAACTCCTTTTATTGCAGATTTGTATATCTCGACTACGGAACATCGTTTAAATGCATATTTATCGAAGAGCTTTCAGCTAATCGAATTTCCGAATATCAGTGGGAAAGAAACCTCAAATTTGATCTAAACAGTACGAGTTTGTATAACGGATCCATGATGCACCAAAGCTAGATCGTAAAATGCGTAACACATTCAATCGATATAATAAATGGATCTGATAAGAGCTAAATGTAAATAGATTAATTTGTATCAATTTTTTTGTAGCGCATCGCTTCAAAGGTCTTATAAATCACGGGGTCTATAGAAATTCCTAGTGGCTATTCGGGATTCCCATGAGATGCGATACCTGCGAAGCTCTGTGTGATCTCTATCCGATACGGCGAACCCGTTGAATTTTTTTGCCCGTCAGGGTAAAAGAGTCCACCGACATCCATCGTCCCGTTTCACCGATAACGCCGAACACCCGGACGGCAAGCGGCTTTTTTTTTCTACGTGACGAATTCCTAAAATTATCGCGCCAACCGAAAAAGTTTGGAATTCTTATATGCAATTTGTTCCCCCTAATTTGACATACTCGTAAAGTCGCACATCTCGTAATTAAAATTTAAATCTCGATTATTTGTCAAAAGCTTATATATAGATTCAAGCCTTTCGACTTTCTCCTGAAAAAATGTCCTATAGTATAGAGATCAGGGATATACCTCAAAGTATGGTAATCGTAAATCCACCGAGTATAACAAAGAGACAAACCAACAGCTGCACGAATATAGTGCAAAAAGGATCATAAGATATATATTAAACGAGTGCGCTATAGTTCGTCGACCCAGTGAGAAAAATGGAGGTTCAAGGACTGCTGTCAGAGTACATATATGCAACTGCAAATGGTGAGGGGAGGGGGTAGGGGATACAATATAGAGAGTCTCTCGCTGGCGCGGACGATATGCTCTCTCGGTGGCGCGGCTTGGGCATAGGACTTGCGGCAATGCGCGCATGTTTCTAATCGCTCTCTCGGTGGCTGACGTCATTATAGGCCGCGCAGGATCGCTGCAATCCTTTCTAATTCCGATATTCTCCGCGAGCGCCTTTGTGTGTCCAGACTCTCTCTCTCTCTCTCTTTCGCGCGCGCACGTGGCGCTTAACGCCGAAGACTCTTTTCAAACGATTTGTATGTGTATACGTGTACGGAGTCTGCGCTCTATATCAATGAATCACTTGGCAAAGTTGTGGTCCGAATCTATTGTTTGCCTGCGAGCGGACCGTTCGACGATGAACGATACTGAATTTTTCAAAACTGTTTTAGCTCTACGTTCGGTTTCACTTCTGTTTCTGCCACGCGGGTGTCCGTTGTATTATAGAAAAGAAATCCGGGGAAGCCTATTAGATTTGCGTGTCTTGTTGCTGGAATGCGATGAATGTTTGATAAGGGGATAATATAATGAATCGAATTTACGTTGCTTAACGAGTACGTGAATTTGGCCTATGGGAAGTTTTCGACTAGGTTGCGGCTTGTGTGCATGAGTGTGTGTGTGTGTGTGTGGTAGGGGTTCAAAGTTCAGAACGGAAGTATGTGTTACGGGTAAAAGAGCCGAGCGAGATAACGGAGATTAGCGTTGGTTCTTGTGATAGAGTAGGCTTGGGACATTACTTGCGGAAGCTTGTTGTCATTTGCACGAATGCGATAAGCAACAATGATTCGCCATTCGAAAGCGGAACTTTCGTCTTTTCCGGCAAGACTCATCCGAGAATCCTTTTTAGCCGATTTTGTCGAGAAACTGACGGAAAATAAAAGTGTATATACTCTGTATTGAAAAAGTTGAGAGTCTATAAATTGCTTTCTTATTTTATTTTATAAGAGAATGCTACGAAGGTGCAAAATATACATTTCTTTTTGGTTGAATCTCATTTGTTTCTATGTTTACGTGATGAGCGAATTACACCCGACCGACTTACGTAAAGTACTAACTGGACTTTTACACGTCTCCAAAGCGCTAAATTTTCGTATAAATTTACCGTAAATCTCAATGTTAACGTTGCGAAAGTGCTTCGCGTAATATTTCTTTTTGAGAAGTAAAAAAAATATTATACAGCCTTCGAGGTATCCAAGAATCTCTTCGGTAAAATACGCGCCATAAATGTTGGGGTTGACATTAAAAAAGACGCACCGCACTCCACTTCCTTGCATGTGCTCAAAATTCGATTTCCAAGATACACTTCTATTCACTTGAGAATTTACAACTTTGTAAACATTGGTATAATAGAAGAACAAAATATGAGATCTAAATTGAATTAGTGTTACGAAGTTGCGAAGGTCAAAGTTTATGTAAAAAGATCAACTCGTAATGCTGCGCGTAACTAATTACAATGAATAATTTATAAAAAAAAAAAAATGTGTTTATGGGCAAAAGCAATGAATGATACATTTCTGCCAGTGGCGTTAGACGTTTATGGCATTATTATGAATCTATCTCAAATACGCGTTTTTAAACTTATACCGTATAATCTGCAAACAATTTGATTTATTGTTATTTTAATGATATTTCAATATGAAATAAGCAGATTTTAAATTCAGTTCTCTTATTTGCGGTTGTCTACGAGTCCCAAGCTTACTTTAACCGTAAAGCTTAAAAAATCAATTACGAATCTCTCACCGCCGACAAATATTCCAAATCAAGGTCCCGCACTGAAAAACACATCACGAGTGAGAAAAATGACAAACGTTGCCCTCGACTTTTCCCAATTCGCTCGCCTCCCCAAATTTTCAAGAATCCACCCTTTGATCTCTCTACTTTTCTCCAAAATTTATGTGTTATCTTAGGCGTCGCGCGCGTATATATACGCAAGCGCAGCGCATTTATCTATAGCGGCTTGTGCAGAGATGACTCGAGCCGCGTGAAATTTTCGGATGATAAACTTTTTGATCCACCGAATAGCAAAAAAAAAACGAGTCAACGAACTTTGACGACGCGGCGACGCTGCATGGGTCAATCATTGAGTCAGGGACATCAAGGTTGAAGATGAGAGAGATAAGCTTAATTGTCCGCTCGATAGTATTTATATATGTATATTTCGAGATTGTTTGTTTGTGTGTTATATATATATATATATACATTTGCTGTGTTCGTTGCAATTGCCGACTTTTAGGCGCGCACGTGCCGGCGCGTATATGCGATGAAATGCAATGCCGTGTTGAAATTCACCGTCTGAGATGTATAATCGGGGACGCGTTATCTACTGGCTGAAAGTCGGCTGACTCCATACTTTTCAATAACCGAAAACTATTCATTCTCAGTGATTTCCATAGTAAAATTCTTTCGTTTATATAGTAAAAAAGATAATTTTACTTGTATTGACTTGTATTGTATTGTAGAAAGAATCTCATAAAAGCTTCATCACGTGTGTCATCAATTCGTTTGACGAGTGCAAAAAAGCCAAGCCATTCAATTTACTGCATACGTCTCTCACTCAATGGAGCATTAAAATCAGCCTCGAGTTTATGAAATCGCCAAGATTATAACCAGTCGAGTCAAAATGAATTTTCACGAAGTCTCGGGTCGTGCGCGCGGGTCACGCTATTCACACCTGGGCTTGTGCACACTAAAAACCCATACTGCGCACAAACTCATTCGCTCTCTCTCTGTTGGTTCGATCAACCGACGGCGATATCTCGCTCCCAGAGAACACTACCGCGTTGCACCCTGACTCCGCGGAATTTCATTCCTTTTTTTTTCCTACGGAATTGCCAGCACAGCTGAAGAGACGCAAAAACCTATATACGTATGTATATATATGGCTCTCGGTACTGCCAGATAGTCTAAAACGTGAGAAACGAATCGCGAGCGTCCGCCGGCTGCGCGCGCACCAACAAATATAGACGCGAGCGAAGGAGAGAGATTGGATCCGAAGCGCGCGCAGATCGTGTCCCTACAAATTTTGCGAGCACTTATCTCCTTTCGGTTTAGATATGTGTGCAGTGCTTTATGTATCGATTGGGTCGGCTGTTTTCGTGGCTGCAGGATAAAACGATACTTGCTTTTCGACGAGCCGTTTGCGAGCTTACGATGTGTGCAAAATTTGTGCGGTTCGTTTAATACCAGCCCAGGGTGTTTGTATCGGTAAATATGCGTCACAAACGCTTCTTTTTTTTTCTAACCGATTCCACGTCGATAAAAAATAAACAGGATTACAAATGAAGCGGATAAAAGCAAACGAAAGATCTAGATCATAAAGATACAGGTTTCATTGGATATGATAATGTATCCTTAAGGAAATCAACAGTCCGAAAATAATCCTTCGTTCCTTAACGATTTTCAAACGTATACTAGTTATGACGTCCATCCTTTACGAGTTCAACTTTATGTTGTTGATCTCTCGGGCCTAATGGTGTTTTTTTTTATTATACCCCGGATGGTATTTGAAATATACGCGACAAACAGATGCAAAACCTATGCCGTAAGACGACTTTTTGCGTCATTTCTATTGTATGTTTCCTCTATATATATTTCCATCTCACCATACAAAAGAACAACAGCATGTAGATAATATTATTCAAATTTCTTTATAAGATCGAAAGTGTCAAGGTCCCAAGCTCGTTTGATCGTGTAAATATTTTTAGGCGACAATACGCATTCGTTACCCATTCATTTTTGCAATTTCGTGGAATCGGCTTTGAAAATGAAAGCGTTACCAAAACTGGATATAGATAAATCATGTTTGAGCATTCCAAAGAAACTTTACCCATCCATTTTGTGTTAATTAAAAAATAACTATATATTTGAATCTTGACCTTTATTATAATCAAACAACATATTTTTCTTTCACAAATTCATTCCCGTAACTCTTATAAGCTTTGTTCCAGTTCAAGTGCAGGTGAAATGACTGCATTAATCAATGCCCCCTCCGTCTAATCGTGGTAAACACGGCCGATTTTGTACACGGCAACAAATTGAACTTGAACCATACTGATTCGATTATAGAAAAAAGTGTCGCGAGGCCGAGGTGATGCGAGACTCTATGACGATATATACACGTATATGTGATGATGCCAAGCCCTCGGGCGATATTGTACTCGCGCCGATCCCAGATGAATTTAATAAATAATAATTAATGCGGGATGATTAATAGACGCGCGCGTCGAAAAAGATAAAGGTTATATACGGAGAATGCGCGGGTACGCGTTACCTGTATATTACGAACAATTCGAATTGTTCAATAAGAGCGTCGAATTATCCTTTTTTCTTTTCCAGTTCAAGGCATACCACAGTGGTAGAGAAACAGTAAATAACGATAATGCTAATTGTATATAATCAGAAGTCAGAAATGTGCGTCGTCGACGTATTTTTCTTAGTTAGAGAATTTTTTTTTATTCTCTCCACCTGGATATATTCGATGTTTTTGTTTTAGATGAAGCGCGCACCGCGTACAGAGATTTTTTATGAGAGTTGTAATGTTTGTGATTTATTAACTGTGCGCATAGAGCGCTGCGCTGATTCAGTGTTTTAATTGAAAAGCGCGCGCGCGCATCTTGCATGATCCGCGATAAGATTATAGCATCGAACAAAGTAAAAGTGCATTAATTAGTTAAATCGGTATAAATAAACATATATCGGGTGTTTATTCGGAGCTTCTCATGTTTTTTATGCACACTTCATCGAGAAATTATTGCCGATAGCTGGTATTTAAATAACTATTTTACGATTATGGGATATACTAGGCGAATTTTCTCTTCATAAGGCGATTATGATTAATTTCTATTTTAATCATCTGTGCATTGATAAGACCGAGATTTGTTGACAATGTGTTTCCTATCTAAAACTAAAACTACAACAGCTGCGATATAACGATATAGGAACTGTTCTTGTTAAATATTATTTAAAATGCATTAGATGAATTAGTCGGTGCGCGTTAAAAATGTTTTTCTAATCTTTGATGTATGCAGCATCTTAATCGACTATAAACTAATTCGTTTGATTATATTTGCTATGCTATAGAATAATCACAAACAAACTACAGCCAGTGATTCTTGGATTTTACCAATTTTATCCATTCGTGTGTGAAAGAGCAAACCTCCTAATGCAATGGAACATGTAAGCGTGGAATTAAATCTCAAAACACAATTGCCCAATTTTAAAATACCTTGCGACTTTATGTATCCGCTATATTCATAATCCTTCGACATCGGATAATCTGGTCCCCTGAATTCTTTCCGCGTAATCTGATAATTAGAAAGTACACTCTATATCTTCAGACACGCGCGCGGCCGTACTTGAAATGACCGTCTAAAAATTCCCTTATCAGATTACGAGCTAATTAAATTCGCGCAATTATCAATAGCGAATCAACAAGACACAGCAGATATACCCTAGATATTTTTGTACTTTACACGGTATAATTGGACTGCTATAAATATCAAAAATATGTTTGAAATTAATCTGAGCCGATCTTGAGAAATCAAACACAACACCTCTGAAAGTTATCGCGACTCGATCTGATTTTTGTGTCGTTAAACCTTTTAGCGGACATTGCACGTGTAGTTCTTGTACTAACAGCGACTAATCATCTCATTTGACTCTCGCGTAATACATTTACGAAAAGTCGAGCGTTTCCAATATACGGATTTTCAATTCTCGCGTTTTCAATGAAATTCTCGAGTTCAATGCAATTAGATACACTGTCGCGATTTTTTTATAATTCACGTTGGTGCAGCTTGTATCATTTATCACAGTTATACCGTAATCATGAGAAATCGTTGCTAATTATTTTTTGCGTAACACTCGAATAGCATTGAGCACTTAATCAAATAGTATATACAAACAATGCAACCGTATGTCCATTAAATTAAGTTGACAGCGATCATAAGAAATGAAATAGGTAGTCTTCGAATGAAGTGTGCAGAATAATTAGCTTTTAAACGCGACGACAAGATACTTTATTCTGCGTTTTATGGAAGGAATAAAACTCGTTACGATCTAAGTAAAATTCAATTTTAAAATATATTCTATACAATATTAGTATACCCCTAGTAACGTTAAGTTTATTTTTTAGACATATCGCACTTTAAATTTCACTGTATCAGCGATTCACATAATAAAATCACTTCGGATGTAATGAAAAATCATAATTTACAATGATCAAATCAAATGGAAAAAAATAAGCATGGTTCTAAATCGACAAGCCAGAACAGAATATCGACCAAACAAACTTGAATATATATAAGCAGCGAAAAAAGTATGTATAATACAATCGCAATACAGGGCAGTCGTTAATAAATAGTCATTAACCTTACTTTGCTCTGATAACAATCCACGATAGTTTCACAGTCACTGTACATCGGCTATATCTTGATTCAAAACTCTTCGTTGTATATAGCACAAACTCACTTCTTCTTGACTTGAAAAACTCGAGGGGTAGCGAAACAAAAAGTCAACCCGCGAGGCGTCGACAAACAAAAGTATATACAGCAGCGTCCATTCCAGGATATGTATATATATGTTAATAATAATTAACGAGACGATTAACAAACACCGTTAGATCCCCAGGAGGACGAGAACTGTAGACCGGCCGTTAAGCGAGTCACGTGCTCGAGCCATGACACTCGCCGCGTACACATACACACGTATATATATATCGGTCCGTATATTCGCGCGCGCGCGCACTTTGGAGCTTGTATATCGAGTATAAAGAAAGAGAGAGAGAGCGCGAGATCTCGCGGCTGAGTGGTACCTCTGCGAGTGCACGCGTCAGCTCCGCTCGATCCTCCGACTTCTTCTGAAGAGCATAAGAGCGTGCAGCCGGGCCGCTTACGCCGCGATGTCGATGCTCATCCTCCCGCTTCTCGCTCTCTATCCACCACCACCACCACCACCACCACCTCCTTCCATGCTCTCGGCGACTCTCTTTTTTCCTCTACCTCCCGCCGCTGCTGCCGCCACCGCTGCTGCCGCCTCTCTCGGGCTACCTTTCGCTCTGCTCTGCTGCTACGGTCCCGCTTTATCTGTGTGTGTGTGTGTGTGTGTGTGTGTTTGTGTGTGTGTGTGTGTTTGCACACGCGAGTCGAAAGAGAGAGGCATGTGTGTATATGTATCGGCTGGGAGAAGTCTGCTGCTTAGTTCGGCGGTATAATATCCTTAGACTCTTTGCGAACGCGCGCTCCTTTGCATCTACTGCATGTACGTTGAGTGTGCGAGAAGAGGCGCGATATCGTCGCTTAAATGGTGGAGAAACAATCCTATATTAGGTTGAATCCGAGGATAGTTTGATCTATATGTCTTACGATACTCGGCACTATCTACTTATTATTGTCCCGATGTTGATGTAGAAAATCAGTCCAAGATCGAAAAATTTCAAAGCTCTAAAATATTGTAAAAGGTACTTGTGGAATTAGCAAAAAGGTACTACCCACCTACGATGCAAAAGTGAGAGGCTATAGAAAGATTTGGTGTTATTGTCCTTTAGCAGCCACTTTTATGCGTCAAATTATGCGCGCGCGCGAGAACGCGAATTTCTTTCCTTGGATGAAGGCGCGCTATATATTTTGCGCGCGTTCACTTGACTTCTCGATTGTAATGCTGAGATTTCTCAAGTTCGTCATGTGTGCACGGAATATGAGAGAGGTAGAGAGAAGAGTCGGAGGACCGTTTTTCGTGACTCATTCGATGGTACACGCGCCATAATTCGCAACATCGCGCCGATTTTTCGCGATTACGCGGGATTCTTTCCTCTTATTCTCGACCGATTACTCATTTTTCACAGTTATAGTGGACCGGCACTATAAATAAGTGGCTCAAGCTTTCGATTTCATTTCCATTGAAGCTATTTCAATGCTTGCATTGATATTTTTGGTGACGATGGATTGTTCGTATGTCGATTACATATATAATTATGCTAAAATTGTCAATAAACAAAAAATTAAATAATCTGATGATTTTAGAATTAACAGAAAAATCATTTATATTGAATATGCGCATTATTGTTTTAAAATTTTACAGTATTATTTACAAAGACGTAAATAAGATGAAAATAATATTTTTCTGAAAATTATCCACACTTCTCGAATCGTATTTGTTTACTATCTTTAGCGCTTAATAACAGTTTCAGCGCCAATAAGCTGTCGAAAATAGTATATTCAGAGAATTTCGCGGGCAAAAACTTTTGCAAATAAATACCTTCGCATTATGAAGCTTTGACAAGACATTAATTGATAAATTAATATTTGAAATTAAAAAAATATATCATTTCTAGGTTGGATTTTAAAATTGAATATACTGATATGAAATTCAAAGTTTCGATGTTCCAGCTAATCTTTTAACTTGTTTTACAAAAGTTAATCACTTCCGAATCTCAACTTTTGTAATCATCGTGGATACCAAATTTGAACAATTTAATTTTATCGTACTAGATTTTCTGATACAAATACCTTAATTCTAATATATTTAATAACTCAATTAAGAAGAGGAGTGATCTACAAACCAGTAAACTTTGATTTCTGAAAAATGTCGAAAGTATGGGTGAAATGAAGCTGTAGCCGATCCGAATAAAAATTGATCGTTTCGTTATGCTATAGAGGTCTAAACTCTCGTTGAATCGAGCCAGCAGTACTTTAAATATATATATATATATCGGATCCCCCATCGTTGCGAAATCAAATGTATCAAATACATAAACTGATTACACTTTGCTATCGCGTACATAAATATATACATATATATGCAAGATCAAGTGAAAAAAAAAATTATGAAAACAATGTACATATAGCTTCGTATTTATCATATCAAATATTTGTCACTTGTGAGTATATATAAATGCGCAAATTATTATCTTGTCTAAGCGTTGATGTATTGTGTTATTTTGACTTACATGATTTTATAACCGGCACTTCTTTCGCGGAATCATCACAGATGATTGGCTTTTGCTTTTATCAATTTGGACGCTGACAGATGATGTAATTGGAAAAAGAAATATTGCACTGCGTATATGGGTTCGGATCGCGAATATGCACGAGTTTCTAGATATTTATAGATTAAAAAAATGCGTCGAAGAAACGTGATCCACGATGCAAAACTAGAAAGCTTTTCTCCAAGCTAACGCATTCCAACTTAAATTGTATTTAATAATTCTTGCAGCGTGTGAAACTATTCAAAAATTCAGCGCAGCCAAACCTATCACGACCCAAAATCGATCCAAAACGAATTCCACACATGAAACATTATAACTATCGTGCAGCACAACCTCGCATCTCTCGCTATTTCACATACACATACATACACCTGAGCTGCGTCAGAAAACAATACGTAACGATTTTTACATTTGGTCCCCGAGTATATACACAGCGAGCCTATATAGAAACATCCAGGCAATAATGGCACATCGACTTTATTACGGCAGCGGGATTTCCCCGCTCTTGCGCGCGAGTCGAGAGAGAGAGTCTCTTTAGAGAGCGCGTGGGCGCGCGCACTAGAGACAGGCAGTAGTAGCCTCTTTTATATACACCCGCGCACCTTGGATTGTCTCGTTCGCGCGCGGCTTCGTTTTTTTTTCCTCCTCCATCCACTGCGGCATCTTCTTTCTCTCGGGACGAATTCTAAGCGAACTTCGAATTCTTAAGGTTATTGGCTTCGGCCTCTCTAGCGGTCGCGCGCTTGAAGCCTCCCAGACCACGAGACTCGACGCTGCTATATACAATAATTGAGGAAACTCAAAGAATGCGCGGCTGCTGCTGCTGCTGTGAATTATGTTTGCATGGAGAATCGCTTGGTTTTGTTGTTGTTGTTGTTGTCGCTTTGCCGGTGTGGTTCGCGTTGACTTATTATATTATATTTCGTCTTGTCGAATTGGTTAGGACGGGGCTTTTAGACCTGGGGTCCGTAATGTGGATGATGCTGAAGCACAGGGGATTTGGTGCCGCAGTGGCTTTTGGGAAATCGAATTATTCGGCTAGATAACGGGATTTCCAATTTAGTCTTAGTTGTAACAATGTGATTAGCCGTGATTTCGGCATTCTCGTGGTTTTACTCAGAATTCTGCTTATTTCCTGGGTAAAAAATAAAATAATATTTTAATGATTAATGGGAAATTAATTAAGAGCTTAAAGTAATGGGTTAGCAGGAAAAAAATGTTTAGCTATGAAATAAAATTAAGTGATTAATCAGCTGAGTTTTTAAGTAAATTTTATGGTTTTTTTTTTTGTTCATAATCTTGCATACTCTAATAATACCAGGACATTTAATATTATTCCTTTTTAAGTGCACTACTTAAATATACGTATATATAAGTTGCAAAATTCTTAAATATTACCTTTAAACGCTAAAATTTGTAGAATGTATATACAGAAATACCAGTATCGCAGGTAAAAGTGGGATAACAAAAGCTAATAAACTGTAATAAAGCTTAATAAAGAATAATTTAGACGTTTATAATTTTAACGTCTCTATAGCCGCTATAAAAGGATATTAAATTCGTATTTAAGTGCAGCCGGGGTATAACTGTTTCGATTGCACGCGCAACTTACGACACGGCAACAACAGCCCTAGCAAATAATCCTTTAAACCCCGCTCAAAATTCGTACCAATAAAGCCCAGAACACCGTTTACAAATCAATTCTAATTAATTGATTCTAAAAAGAAAGTATAATCCGTGTATACCCGCACTGTTTTAATGACTCGCTGCTGCAGGCAAAGTACGATCCTTGCGTTTAGTAAGCGCGCGCGAACATTCAAATTTCGCTATATATATATAATCGCGATTTAGAGACGAAGATAGTGGTATAGGTGTTTTTATCGGCGCCGAACTTTTCGCAATCCGACCTCGAAAAGCGCATATGTATATAATATACGAACAAGAGCAATCGGCCTCTATCAGCCACACTATTATATACACAGACATAAATAGACAAACGCACGCGTTTATAATGCCGCGATTGCACAAGTGCGATATATATAGATATATATATATATATGCATGTGGTACATAGAGGTGTGTGCACTAGGATCATTAATCTAATTGCGCGGCTCCAAGGAGAATGTGAAAGGGCCTTTAAAAGGGCCAATGGCAGCGGCCGGTCCATATTACCGATTGTAATAGCCAAGAGAGAGAGAGTGAGAGAGTCAGAAGCCGATCAGACGCAACAATTCGATTAGCGCGAAGTGATAAGGAGGGAAAAGCGCCTATATACGAAGGCGTGGCAAGGTGAGCTCGTTCGCTATATATGAATATATACGCAATCCGTTCTGCATTACCGGCCGAAGGGATTGTTTCGATTCTTATATTATACACACTCTATATATCTGTGTTGCTTCGACTTTTTTTTTGTTCTCGCGATATGTGTATGTTGTCTGTGTGTGTGTGCACGGTTGTAAGTTGTGTATATTCGTCGTCACCTTCTGGTCGATAGCGCATTGCTCAAATAGCACAGAGGTATACGATTGATTTTTGCTTTTAAATTTTCTTAATTTTTTCTTAAATAAAACTTTTAGATTCGGAGGGAATTTGCACATCCTATTAGTTCTAGATTCATTAAAAAATAAATCACACGCTCAGATGTTTAGATTTCCACTGATTTATATTGTGTGTGTGTTTTTCACTTAATACACAAATTTTTCATTTATAATTTTCCGATAATCGACTCTAAATTTATACGTTAAGATAAATATACATGATAAATCGTTTTGAATACTGGCGATTCTACGCACGATAAGAACTAAGCGCAAAGTTATCATCAATTAGAAAAAAAAAAAAAAAGAAAGAAAGGATAAATTGGATCGTGTGCCTTTCTAAATTGGTTCGCCTGATAATGCAGCCGTTTAATTGAGACATTCTCTGTGAGATTTTTTGTTATGCCTACTTTGAGCGGGCATGAAAATTATCGGAAAGTATCAATAATGGCCGTTATATGGAAGTTATTAAATTGACCTCGCTTCGTATATCAGTCGCGAAAAATCTAGTTCGCTCATAGTATAATATCAGCGTGTGTATAATAATTGATTTTCATTTTATTACAATGTATATATACAAAGCTAAAAAATAGCGGCATGCGCGACTGGCGCATTATATAGCAGCTGCATATACTCAAGTCGGTACCCAGTGAAAACTTGGAATTAGCGCGCGCTATGTATGCTTAAAGAACCGCAAGCCTATGCTGCAGTGATTTTTATCAATTACCACGTGTGTCTCTATAATCTTAAGTTACTTTTTATAACACCCACGATTTTAAGCGAACCGACTTTTATTCAAATCACTTCTTTTCCGCGATAAGGACCTTTTTTTACAATATCCGCTAATTAAATCTCGTGTATTATCAATAACCCAAATACTTGAAAACACCGCCGCAACGTCACAGCGAGTGTGTGTGTGTGTGTGTGTCCGCGAAGTGCGATAAAAAGAATTAGCATTTAGCGAGTTTTTTCCATAAAGTTAACACACTGGAAAAATGTTAATGCTTAATGAGTAAGTTAAAGTCGTTTCGTTGAATAGATTTAATTACCGATTGCATGTATAATCGAGCTATTCGATATACATGTAACGTATGCAGCCGTGCACTCGCGCCGATATCTTCTCTCCATAGCTACTCGCTCTCCCTTATTTCCATACTTTTTTCTAGCATCACCCTTTTTAGCCAGTCGGACGAGAAAAAAGGAGTTGCGAAAATCTAAGAAAACCTCCTTCGACACGAACGCGTTTCTTTATCTGCGGTGTAGTGAAACACCGGCGAAATGTGAAGTCATCTCGATGAATAAATATAACGATCCGTCTGAAACTGAAGGCGCTAATTGTACCATGAATTAGCTAGGTTTACCACTAATATAGGATAGGATAATAAGACATTATACCAGGAAACGCGCGGCAACCTGTTGCAAAACTATATTAAAATGTATGCCGATTCGCTTACCGATGATCGCGCGGTTTCCATATTTCCATTTGGCGCGGTTTATGCGCCATAAAAACTATATCGATCTCGCGGCAAACTTTATACCGATCCAATTCGCTCTCTATTGAACAAAGGCGTTCAGAATCAGCACTGCAGACACACGCGCGCGCCTATCGAAATGAAGAGAATAAAAAAAAAACGGGAAAAACCAGCGATAAATAGCTAAACGTCACGCACAAAAGTCCATTCATACTTACGCGAGTTCAAAACTCGACGACAAGTTTAGCCGCGCGATGTATTTATGACAAGAGAGAGAGAGAGAGAGAGAGAGAGAGAGAGAGAGAGAGAGAGAGAGAGATGCGGAATAATCGTCTATTATAATTAGAATAAATCAGGACTAGTCGTCACGAGTGCGCGCGGCACAAGGACGTTAAAGGAGGTATATAGTAAGCGTATAGTGTGTGGCTTGCTCTTTTTATCGCGATTTATCGCTATGACGTATAGCTCCGCGGTCCGCGCGCTCGATTTCGAATGTGCGATGTAGGCTCATTTGAATACGCATCAAGCTGCCCGATTTGCAAGTAAACTTAGCCGCCGGCGCTTCTGCGAAGGTGAAGGAGTAGTATACATGCTGCTAAAGGCGTATGCGGTGTATATAATATACGAGCGTTGTCTCGATCACTGTGAATTCAATGCGGTGGCGGCTTGGCTTCGTATGTACGCAGCTGCTACCGATAATTGTTGTAAAATAAATTTCAATTGTTTTCAACGCCTATAAAAGGTTGGTATATAGCATATTATAAATACCAACAGGCCGAATATACGCGAAAGCCGAGGATTATCAAATATCTTCGAGCAGCAGCATCATCGTCGTGCTTTCACTCCTCTCTCTCTCTCTCTCTCTCTCTCGACCATATGATATGTGTACCGTTCGCCGAATAATTTCTCCTTTTGCCGTTTTTCTCTCTCTCGAGCAGGCGAGAAAGGTTCGCTCTGGTGTAAATATATATACGCGGTTCGAAATGCCAAAACATTATGCCAGAGAAATGAATCGTCTCGTCGCTTCGTGAATTTACTTGTTCGTCAGCGCAATCTCTGTACATTGTTCTTTTCAACGATGGAATTTTGATGCGAAGAAAGTAGTTGAAGAGGCTTGGTATAAATAAGTATTTATTCTTTTACTATTCAAAAAATTCAATTATAAGCGTCATTTTAAATAATCTCTCGAGATAGCAATCATATCACGCAAATGCTTATTGTTTTTAAGTAAATTTTATAATTTTACAATTTGCTGAAAAATGAATTCGGGAAAACATATGGAGAAACTGATTCTATAAATGGAAGTGTTGCATAACTTATGAAGTTATTTTTATACTCTGTATTCATTTCGAAACAGCAGATTCTTTTTTTCAGTACCGAAATGAACATCGTTTCAAGCGTTAAATCCTCACATTAAAAAGAAAGTCTTTTTATTTTCGTACTTTTTTTTTGGCGCATTCCAGTGTCTCGGAGAGATCGATAAAAGAATTTTTATCCTCAACGAGATGATGAAACTTTTTTGTAATATAATTACACACCTTTAAGTATTTGACAGTTTTCTGCTTGCTAAAAAAGATAAAGTAGCTGTATATATTATGATTTTTTTTCGAAATATCAACAAGGAAAAACAGAAGATTATGAAAAATAATTATAATAATAAATCCAAGAATTAGAGATATATTGGCTACCCACATAAAAAAAAAATAAACCTAAACATCTCTGAGTTTTTTGCTTTGTATTTAACTTTTATAACTTTCTTTACGATTTATAGAATCCAATTAAATCCTCTATAAAGTACAAGTTTGACTAGACTGACTGTAGATATGTCATGATTCATCTATATCCCATGATCACGTAATCTTTACCGTCTTATATCTTCATATTTTATTAAAAAAATTAATTACAAAAAAGAAAAGCAAATTTCGCAAAAATATATCGTTCTTCCATTTTTTTTTTAATAATTTAAAATTCTTTTACTCAGAATTTAAGCTTACTGTTTCATAAAGATAATGCAAAGAAAATAGATTTTTTTTCAATTCTCATGCATCTTAATTTTCACTTATACTTCGAATTCTGCATTGCATTGATTTAAATCATAAAAATGGAGGCTTATATTCAAAGTTTCCCTAGAACTTCGAGGGCTGAATATGGATTCTATCTCATTCATATTATTCACGGGTATCGCCGTTTATGATGTCACAAATAAAATCTCGCACGATTGAAATTCTCGGTCAAACTATCATTACCAAGTTTAATAGAATAAGCAAATTTTCTCCCCGGCATATGTTTATCCGAGTGTATATGCGTAGAAAAGACGAGATCGCGTCGCGCAACCATTTATGCTCCAATTCCAAGCAACATTAAACTGTGCGATTCTTGTCGAATTTGCGATCGTCCGTCACTCGACTTTATAACCCTTATACAGCGTCATGCAAAAGTAGTTTTTCCTCGTATCTGCAGCGGCAGACATTTCAATGCTCTTTCTTCGGAATTTCTCAAACTTGCACGTACATATATGCATCTCATAGCTCTCGTTCCCTTCGGATGATCGCGTCGACGTAGTTATTGACTCACCATTATTTTTCTCTCTTTGTATTTTGCGCTTGCTTTCAGCGATGGCTCAATAAAAAGCTTACGAGTCGATACTACCCAGTGTGCAGATGTATAGTGTTATACCATATAAGTTTAATTAATTGAACGATAGCAATAGTCATGTGGTCCGATTTGTGTGAATATGTGTATGTTATGCAAGCAATGAGCAAAATAAACTGTTACTACTGATTTTTTCCTTTCTACGTTTTAAGATCTGTTCAGCTACGCTTTCACTATACGCTTAAGGTCTCACGCAAATACGCATTACTTAGAAAAGGCTCATCGGTGCTGTGGCATCAAGCTCGCAAAACTCCGAACGAAGTTACTTACTGTAATTCGTAATAAGAAGCTCATTTTCATTGAAATATTACCGTTGCAAACTGGAAATGCGTGAAAATGCTATGTACAATGGGATTTTCATTACATTAGGAATTCTTCCTCTCCTCTGTTTTATGTTTCGTCGATCATCGATTGTGCATCGATAATATGATAATTATTTCTTCGCTCGTACACATGAAACAAAAGATTACTGTTTCGAGATTTGCTGGAATTCCTTTAACTTGGGTCTTAGATCACTGAGTCACAATGACATAATGATCTTCGATTACCCGCTGCTAATGTTTAATTTATCTTTAGCGTAGTAAAATAATTAGATTACGATTTGATTTCCCGCAATACAAACTAGTATGTAGATTTCCTTTACATTCTACATTTTTCGGGTATTATTGTAGATTAACGTCATATTGTAAGAGGGAGAGAGTCAACAAACCGGTGAAAGTGTGCGGAAATAAAAGCGGTTAAATTAAATGCAATTTTTCACCATTAACAGCAAAAGTGAAAAGTGGGAAAAACCCATCGTGAGGTAACGACATCTTATATATCGCCTATGCGGATGTAAGTTACAGAATCAGCGGAGACAAACGCGTCGGCTGACTCATTATAAGAAACCTTTCGATTTTTCTTAAAAAAAAAAAAAGAAAAAAAATCGTGTAATTTCGCTGTTGTATAACGTATAATGCGCAAGTTTAAGGTGAATGTCTTTCAGCGAATTACAAGCACCGCTCGTACTTCGAGATTCTGTTTAATTGAAATTTACAAACTTTAAAATTGCATGAAATTTATGTCACCGCACTGCCATTTGCCAGCGTCAGGCTCTCGTCGTGAGCAAATGATATTATCAGCGTATTATACACAAAATCAGCTCTACAACTTTCCCACAATTACAGCAGTAGGATTCATCCGTGCTTTCTGTTTTCAACAAAAGAATATCCGCCACTAACGAGCTCTCGCGCTTCTCTTTCGCTCATCAACGATTAATCAACTAAACACCATCACCACCACAAACAGCATCAACATCGTCCTTTATCTCCACACTCATCCGCAAAAAGCAAAACGAGTCAACGAACAAAACAATCCCACAAGAGCTTACAAAAAGAGTTAAGCGAGGGCGAAAAGGGTTCATTTCTAACGATATAACCGCGTCGCTTAAAGGAAGGGCTCTCTCTCATTCTCTCTCTGCTCGCGGCGCGCGTTGGAAAGCCGAGCAAGACAAATACGTGGCCAGAGCCGCGATAGCGTAAATAGTAACATAATACCGCATAATGGGGCCATAATGCCACACCGGCAGCGTCGCCGGCGTCGTGCCGCTGTTGCTGCTGCATCTCGGAGTCTCGCCTCCCGAGAGAGAGAGAGAGAGACTTACAATCGGCGCCTTTTGTCCGAGAGAGCGCATATACTTACACTCGCGCGGTTATATTAAACGTTCCTCTCTTATGCGCCCGGGAGAAAACCTTGTGTTGTAGCCTGTGTATTTTAGCGTGAGTTTTGGCTACGGCTGAACTGCGAGTATTGGTTATGACCATTTATCGAACGACTGTGCAGCCTCGCTGGAAAGCAAACGGCAACTTTTACACTTTTCGCGCCGTGTAAATGTGTGGCTTTTATATACAAGTTCAATGGATTTAGCAGCGGCAACGCGAGCGTATAACGTATATAACCTTACCGATAGACATATTCAGTTGCTCACCGATGTCGAGACGAGAATTCGGTTCGGTTTCGTAAGGACCAGTATAGATCTAATTTATGTAGAGATCGCAATTCCAAATGAGCAACTCTTCTTGCTATATACTTGAATCGTTAGTTCGACATACATTTTAGGAGTTCCGATATCATAGATAAATAGTTTAGTTAACCAAATAACGACCTTAAAAGTCAATATATCCCTCCTGTTTTTTTTTGTCCGTTAAAGCGCAACAACACGTTATGTACACTTCGACATACTTTGCAAAAGAGTTGCGACGCGCGATGGAGTAACGGATTCAACGAGATCGCGAAACAAAATGAAAGAAAGAAGAAGAAACAACTTGGGAAATATTAAATATAATAAATATAACAAATTGGCGCGATCGCTCGAGCTTGAATCTCGCACGTAGTCCCGCATATTACAAACACACACAAAGCGCGGCGCATTAATTACACGCGCAATATACCTTTTTCCCTAATTAATTGTATATATCTTCGTGTAAGCGCGCGCGATTTCGCGTCTCTAACGAGTAGAACCCGCCGATTGCTCTCCGATGATAGAGACAGGTAAGTATGCGAGTCAAAATCTGGGCGCTGGAAAAGTCTATACAAGGAGGTATTCCAAGCTCGTCGTGGAGAACGTTTATTATATTTTTTTTCACGCTAATTATAATCGGCTGGGTTGTAAACGTGGCGCGAGCAAAGAAACGCGAATGGTTACTGGGTCTGATCGACGTCGTGCGGCGGCGGCTCTAGCTTTTTTTTTTTGTTTTTCCTCGCTTGTGCTGGATAATAGGGGCGATATTTGACGCCATAATTCAGGGAGCACGATTATGTGTGGACAAAGTATAAATTATAAATGTTGTATACGGTAAATGGAAAATAATGGAAAATATGCGATAATTGGAATATAATTTTCGTGTATTGTTTTATTGCTGAGACGATAATTGTTTGAGGTAAGAGATTGCGAAAAATTTCTTTTAAAAGTTATTTTAATAACGACGTAACTGTTAAGTCCGGTAAATTAGTTTCCAAAGCATTTAAATGCAAATCGTGTTTAATTCAATTCGACTTTATATTTCAGTTTTAATTGAGGTATAATGGAGGTATAAACAACGTTTTTTATTTAATGCATATGAATGTCAATAAATTGTTATTAAAGTTGAACTGTTTAGCCTGTACTCGAATCTTTTTACGATTAATAATGTTATTGTGAATATAAATAAGTGGCGAAATTATTGAAATGGCATTGTATAAACTGGTGTGCGCTATATATTATATACATGTATAACCGAGTATTTATTAAAACGTTTAAATATTTTAAAAATTATATTTTAACATGGATTTAATAACTTTTGATAAACACTCTTTTATTTCTTTTTTCAGCTCTTAATTTATGTAACATTATTTTAATTTTTTTACCTTCAATTCTCAAAACATATAAACAGATTAAGAAGTAATAACACCAAACAAAATATATATATTATTGCAGAACTGAAGTAAAAAATATGTATTATTGCAGAACAGTAGCGAATTAAGTCGAATGAGAATTCCGTAACTGTATATATATTCAAACATAAAAATAGACTATATGGACATAATATTTTAATATTTTTTAAAACTTTACAATTTCAAAATATAGAGTAAGCGATTGAAAGGGATAATCACGAGGTTACTGTATAAATAATAAAACATAAACGAAATGCAGCTGTTACGAAAAAACTAAAGATAGAAAAGATTAGCCTTGTGTACTCATAAACTAGAATATACAAATCTTTTTCCACGCTCATTTCACTCCACTTCCTATGCTCCAATGCAACAACAATAATCATCCACAAAAAAGGGTCATTATAATAAACATCGCGTACATCGCCGAACACTTTAGCATCGTTAATTGCAGTGCGCGCGCACCAAAGCCGAGTATACTTCATTATTTACCATCCGCTCGATTGCGTGCGATGACGCGTAAAATCGGTTGACGCTCGGCGCGCGCCACTACCAGCATTCCTATACGCGTGCGCACCTGGTTCGCGGTACAAATAAAAAGGAAAAAAAGGAAAAGAAAAGGAACAGAAGCGCGCACAGGCGTGGATAAGTCGAGTGCGGAGATAGCGGAACGCGCGTTAATAGTTTAATGACTTACGGAGAGTCGGTCCGCGTAACTCATTTTGCCATAGCCGCAGTATGCGATATATGATATGCGGCGAGTGTCGATCGTTATCTCATTGGATGTTTGTGCACTCGAAAAGAATTATTGTTGGGATTCGAAAGGAATTATTTCCAACCGTAGTGACTCTAATCGCAACGATGTTTCGCTAATAACAATGATAAACTAAGCTGGAAGAATCTTGATACAGTTTCCTTGGTTCTATTTTCTTTTGCGAAGATTGAGATATTGACGTTTAAGAGTATTAATTCGAAGCAAATCCTTATTAAAGCAATTTATTATGCGATTATTGGAAAAAAAACTAAGCTGTTTGGGTGGTCTAGTTTTCTCAATAACTTTCCAGCATCTGCGTTACATGTGCTCTCATATTTATGCATGTACACTTTTAAGTGGAATAACGGATACCGCAATACTGTAAATTTATCAAACGCGAGCGCTATTATTCAGATTAAAGCTGTAAGTGCCTCGTGTGGAATTTGTAAATAAGACTTATACTCGAGATCGTATAGCTAAGAAAGTTGAAATATCAATCCAAGTATATTTGCGAAAGTATTTTGATTATAATTATAAAGATAGATTATCCGAATTCCAGTCAAGTAAGTTGTTTACCCGAAATATTGTCGCAATTCCAAGCCACGCGGTAAAATCCAAATTCGAAAAACGCATCAGGCCATAATAGCCTCAGCGACTAATTTAAAGCCCCATCCACACACACTGTACACACGAGTATAGCAAAAAAAAATAAAAGGGTCTGAAACCTAAGCTCGCATTAAGTAACCGCTCGTCAAAAGATTGCTCCATAGCCACGATTAGCGTGTGTGCCACATAAAGTAACGTAATGCGCGTACAATTCGCTACCATCAAAATACACGTAGGTACAGGCTTGCCTGCAACCACGTAAAACCCAAACGATAATTTAATAGAGGGATTCGCGTACATATACATATAAAACTTTGCTTCTCACCCAGAGCCGCAATCAGAACCTTTATATGCTACAACGCTATTATACCCGCGACTTCCAACTGCACGCAGAATCAACGAACTTTATATACCAACGCCGCAGTCGGAATATATACAGGGGTAATTACACGCGGTGCAACGGTGGAGGATCGTTTCTATATATATATACATACTCTCTGGAGGTAAAGCGATCGATCGGTCATTAGCGCACTGATAAAACCCGAGCGGCGCGCCGTAATTTTCAATAGTGACGAAACCCCACCGCACAGCAAAATTATTGTTCTCATAAGGCTGAGGGATTATCTCTTCGAGCCTCGAAATAAGACTCTTTATACACGTATATAGTGCGGTCTATGCCTTCTTTTTCTCCTTTTATTATTAGGTATAACGGACGAAATGCATAGGTATATCGTAAGAGACCGCTGGTATGAATGATTAGGGGAGGGAAAATATGTGTAATCGACGTTTGCCTTTAATTAGGTGAACGATCCGCAGCCTTCTATACTTACTCTGTATAGTGTGTCTCTCATTTGCGTCATTTTAGATCGGTGCACTTTCATAACAAGGTCGTGAAATATAGGTTACGGGCTTGAGGATTTAGGAGTGTAGCAAACCGGTTGCGCACACCTATCGTGTACTTCTATTTCAGTCGTCGGTACGGGGTTCGGTAAGTATACAGTGTAATGTATTGACTACTGCGGAAATTTTGAAAACATCGCGGGGTTTTCTTTTTTCTTTTTTTTTACATGCCGAGTAAAAATGAAATTAGATAGTAGGCTTAATTTTGTTTTCACTGAATTATTACTAAATTATTCTGGATTGCGAGTACTATATATAAAGTAAGTAGTCGTACCTGACAGTTTTATTGCGCCTCGGTAACTTACCAAAGTACAAGTCATTAACTTTCTTATACGAAAACGAGTGAATTGCTCCTTACCTGAAACAAAAATTTAATTTGCATATTAAACTTACAGAAACTAGAAATATCGACAGCAATATAGTAATTAATAATTAACAGGCATTTGCAAACTAGACGATTGCACGTTTTGAAATTATAAAAAAATATTTATCATCCATATGAACAAGCAATAACGTAGTTTCGATTAAAAAATTAACATAATTTCCTCTTAATCTTTCTAAATCTGTTATATTTCATATTTTTCTCTTATTCTTACATTTCTTAGATGTAAAAAGAATTAAAGAATTTTTTTTTATTTCTATTTGTTATTATTTATATTCTTTGTGTAAAAGAGCAAAATATGTAAAAATACGTTTTTCTAAATAAATTTCTAGAAAAGGAGAAAGACCCAGCCACATATGTCTAAAAATTAATACTCGAGGATTTTTGGGGCTGTTGAATATTGAATTTGTCATCTGAACTTTTGAAATATTACATCGTATTCGTAATCAACGCTCATCAAAACCTCTAAAGAAAACTTCAAAGAATTAATATAACTGTTCTAACATTATCAAATCCATCTAAGCATCAGCAAGACACCGATAAACCAAATTAAGCGTGAAAAAGGGATCGCACAGTATCCATTCATATAGCGTATATATCATCCCCGTATAAAATCCTAAATAACAGGAGAATAAACTTAGAAATAAAAAGGTTCTTATAACAGGCGATCAGCATCTAGGTGGTGCTGGGCAAAACCGCCATCGGCTTTAGCATCCGATTTTTCGTCATAAAAGCCGTGGCGAAGCGCGCAAAGAATCGATTGGCATCCTCGCACTCGGGATCCCTTGTGGCTCTTTCTCTCTCTCTCTTTCTCGGCGAGCCTTTGTCGCGCGATCTCCCCCCCGTCGGAAATTCGCCGCTCCGGGCGATAACTCGCGCGTACCTCTCGGTGCGCCGCGGCTGCGCGGCGCGTTTGCATAATCGAACAATTCAATTCGCCCGCGCTTCTCGACCGAGGGAGCCCAAGAAGCGTTAAACCTCTCCTCTGGAAGATTTTCTAACTCTTCTCGCTATGTGCCCGCCTCTTCTGCGCGCATACCTCGTTTACGATTGTTTTCACTCTCCCTCTCTCTCTCTCTCTCTGTTCCTTTTTTCATCTTTTTCGCTCTTTCTATCATCTTTTCTATGTCCACATTTGGTATTTTTTTTACGTAAAGTGTGTTAAAACGAAGTTTTTCTAACTACAGAGAATTAACGATCCCAAAGATAGTATTAATAGAATCTTTTCATTATTTCTCTTGATTCATGCGCCATTGAATACTGTTCGTTTATTATTTCCCTTGGAGCTGTCTCCGTCTCTCTATCTTCTCTTTCGATCTCGCTATTACTTTTTTTTTCCCCCATTGGCTTATCGGCCGCTTTCCATTTAGCCGTAAGTCGCGCTTTCGTTCGCTTCTTTTACCTCGATAATATATCCAGGCAGGAACGTACGTGGCCCTCGGTAATGCAAGTCGACTTGCGAATTTGTCGTTCAGGGGCCCATTGTGTTTCGCGAAAAAAATTCGTAATCGCTCGCCCCGGCGAACCACGTACTCTCGCCTTTTGCGCTCGCTTGGCATTTCTCTGCTTTTTTACACCTCTCGTCGTCCACCCCCACCTTTTTTTCTTCCTGGAATCTAATTTATATTTGCTGCAGGTATAAATGCAGAATTTTGTAAAATATCTATTAAAATATGTATAATAAGTTAGTAATTTCCCGACGAGAATATACACTTGTTCAATTGAAACTATAAGTATGTGTAAGCCAAAGAAAAAATGTATCCTTATCAGTCTGTCCGCGAGAATATCCACGCGTATAATGCAAAGCCACACCGACCTCTTATCACACCTAGATGGGCGTGTAATTTTCCATCTTTCTCGAGCGGCCAAGTTATAAGAGCAATGACAAGCATCAACCTACATAATCTGGAAATCAAGATCACGATTATTATCTATATATTTCTCCTTTCTCTTAACCTCTTCACGTGGACTTATCGCTCAGACGGATCTATCGCTGTTCTATATCGTACATATATTTATAAAGTGCAGTCATTTCTATTTTTCATTGATCGAGGCTAGACCCAAAATCACGATAACAACGGATGCACATGCTGTTACGTTACGGGAATTATTGGATAGTGAACTAGTGGAAAGTGGCTTGTAGACATTATTTTCGATTGGTATTCGTGATTTATGAGTTTTAATTAGTACGTTGTATTTTTTTTTAATTTAGAATTTGCAACAATTCCACAAATACTTGTTTAATCTGTTGTTGAATCGCGTAATTCCGTACATATCGGGTTTTGTTATTATCTAAATTGGAATGCTAGATAGCTTTCTTTTTATCTCGTTGGATATTACAAAATAATTTATGTATCAATCGCAACAGCTCATACACAGGGCACAAGTATAATTGCGATAAAATTTTTCGAGAAGCAAAAAGTGCAATGCTGTTGACAAGTATACATAAATAAAACTAATTTTTTGCTCATATGTCTATGTTTTTTTAATTAAGCCTATTCTGAGAATCTTAAGTTGACAATTTTAATGAGAAATTTGAATTACCTTAAAAAAAGTTAATATTAAAAAAAATCACTGTCCTCTAAACTTCAATAAATCAATTGTGTCAAAGTATTATTAATGTGAAGAATTAGTAATGGTCTACGCTTAGATAAATATATAAGATAATATTTTAGATAGGCTTAAGACTTTGGTAAGAACTTCATTTCTACATATCGTTAAAATACATAAACATTTATGAGACACTTAGTTTCGAGTTCTTTAAGTGCTGCTTTCTCCGATACAGATAAATATTTAATGAGCCAATTATCCTTTTACACGCTGTTTTTTGTTTCGCGAATTAGCAAACGTAATCTGACTTTTTTGCACTTTCTGTCAAGTATTCGCGAGCTATATTTTTAATATAATTCATGCGGCTAAATTATTCATAAGTATATTTAATACCTACGTAAATCGAGTAGTATTAACTGTTATAATTTTTTTCTTTGGTAATGTTACTACGTCAATTATATGAGATCTCAAGCGAGATAATTAAAGAATCTTAATGCGACCGATTTCAAATTTCGCGCAAAACGTCACGTAACATAACAAACTGTTTATCAAATCTGACCATTTGATATAAAATTGAAGTTTACTAAAAGAAATGAGCAATACCATCTTCGTCTAAATACTCAATTGTTTAACGTTGTTCTATATTAAATGCACACTCGATGCAATGACAGAACTATACATTTGCATGTAGAAAAAAAAAGTATTGATTCACGTAGAAAATATGATTATTACATTGCAATTTGAAATGCCACATTCGGAGTAAATGCATTCTAAAATTTTCTAAAGTAATTAATTGTATTTGCGCGATAATGCTATCTTAAGCGATTTTTTGTTTCACCGAGACAGCACGTGTCTGACTTTACTTATTACCACCAAACTTTAAAACGATACTAAGGTTATCAGCAAAACGTTTGTTTACGTTATTCGGTGCATTCACCGAAATAAACCAAAATATCATTTAATAAAAAAAAAACACGAACGGCGCCTCTTAATTATACTTATTAATTGTGAAATCAATATCTGCCTCGAGTGAATTTTTCCTCATTCGCAAGCGTGCTCCTATCTTCGTTATACAGCATTCCATTGTGCTTCTAGAATTAAAAATTAATCAAACTTTTCTCTGGATCCTATTAATTGATACAATAACATCGCGTCAACCTTTGATACACTCGTAATCGTGATGACGATCGGTGCAGCAGGTGAAAAAGAGAGAAGCTTTAAATTTCATTTTCACTTTTATCGGACGTCTCAGCGTTATCTGCAACAGTCTCGCACGCGCGCGCAAACAGTCGAATATGGAGCGCAAAATGCAAAAATGTATATACGCACTCACACAGATACAAGCTCGGTAATCGAAAGTTCGGTTATTGGCGGCGGCGGCGGCGGCTACGTGTTTGCAGTCATGCGCTATGCTCCTTCGTTCCTCTCCTCGTTCCCTCGCATTTCGTTCGGCCAACGTTACTTACCTTGAACGACGAGTCTTCTCGTTCCTTTTCTACCTTCGCTACCGCGTTGTTTCTTCACCCCGCGCGCTCGCCTCCTCGTCTTTTCCTCGTTTTCGACAACACCGAGGTACAGTCGAACCCGCCGCAACCGCCGCAGCAGCAGTCTCTTTTGTTCTTCGCCAGCCTATCTCCCTCGTCCGTAATTGAATTGTACTTTTTTACTTCAGGTGGTGTATATATATACACTACGACGGGCGATGATTGTTTTGTCCGCTGGCAGCGTAAATAAATTTACGGTCTCGCGTCGTCGTCGGTCTTTTTTTTTACGCACACCCGATTTATCTTGATGATCATTTCGTTTTTTTTTCTTTCGACCATTTTTTAATCGAGTTTAAGGAAGCTTATATATATCGATGCATTTTTGCGGGGTATAACGTTTCATTTGCGCGAGCGTGTTTATTGCGAGCGATGGTTAATTGGTGGAGTGCTGCCGTATATATATACGAGCATATAATGCGATCCTTGAATTCATATTTTATTAACGTGGAAATGTAACGGCGCACCGTTAATAAAATAATTTATTATCCGCTCTTAATTAAACGAATATGCGATATACTTTTATATTTCATCACTGTTCTAATCTTGTAAATTTAATTATATATATTTACCTTATACGAACTGCACTTTTAGAATATTTCAAATGGTCTGGTATGTTTTAATTTTCAAATCATGGCTACTATTATTTTAAAGTACAATCGGAAGAATTCATGATAGTGAATAATATATACGAAAAGAACTAGATCTAAGGTCTACTTTTTTATTGTTCGGATAAAAAACATTTTGACACTAAAATTTAAACGAGTCACTTCTAATAATAATTTTGCAACGTAACTATGTTATAGAAGATTAAACGAATACCGATTCTTTGCACAAATAACATTACTACGCTTGCGTATCGCTTTCGTTCGAACACAACGGAATACGTTATCGCACACTCCTACAGTAAATCAATTTTATCCACTTCACCCAGATCCCAATATATACTTATTCCATTCTCAAAGAATTATACAATCGAAATAAACAAAACCACAACGTGCGCGGTACGAAAAAGCAAAACGCTACCGTTTCTACCATACATTCCACAAGAAACTCGCACCGAGTGTAAAGCGTACAAGAACAACAGTAAAAGAAAAAAGGAGCTCGCCTCATCGCAAATCCACAGCAGCACCTATGGCACACATATCCAAACGCGTCGTCGTCTCTCCTATACCATCAGCAGCAGCAGCAGCAGTTGGCCGTATATATACACACTTATAAATTTACGATCCCGCCACACACACACACACGCGCGCGCTGTACGTGCAGCACGCGTAAACACATATTCCACGACTCTCTCCTCATTTCTCTTTCCCTCCCTTTGCGCCGTCGCGCTCTCGATTGTACTTACACACACACACACACACATACAGAGAGAGAGAGAGAGAGAGAGAGAGAGAGAGAGAGAGAGAGAGAAAGAGAACAGAGACGGAGGTAGGAAGTCTGCGCTGCCGCTGCCGGAGAACCGCCGCGATTTGGAAAACCCGACTCGGTCGGCCTTGAAGGCCGCGGCGGCCTGCCCCTACCACCGCCATCACCGCACCATCAGTGAGCCGCAAGAGAAGCGGTGAAAGACGCGGAGAGGAACGAGAGAGAGAGAGAGAGAGAGAGAGAGAGAGAGAAGTGGCCCCACAGGGAAAGGCGACTGGTTTCTCTCGCGCCGCTTACTCATGTAATGACCAAGAGAAGACCGGTTGTTCGGTTGTGTGCTGTGCCCGGCCGCAGCGGGCTTTAAAGGCGAACGCGCGGCGAAAAATCGTGTGCGCGCGACGCCTGCGTGCTTTGGCGAGTGGACCTTACGAGAACGTTGCTGCTGGCTCATAAGAACCCTTCGTCCAGCTTTTATATGCGCCAAAGAGGATGTTGAGGATTTTGGCTTGGTTCAGGAAGGATTAGTCACGTGTACGACTGGTACCAGTTGTCACCGCTTATACACACTCTGACGTTCTTTGGCCACAGGAGGGTTAAGGTTATTCGAGACTTTGTCATCGTCTATTGTGAAATTATAATGATAATGATCAGTTTTGGGTAATTTGCAATAATGAAGAAATGGCGATAAAAGGTTTAATGTTTTTTTTTTATTTTATATGGGAATTTATCGCGTTGAAATTAATTCCACTACCGAAAGAGCGTAAAGTTGAAATTGGGAAATGTCTATTTATGGAAATATAACACGTTTTAAATGAACAGGTACTATTAAACTTTTCAAGAACTGCAATTACTGTACGCACCTCGTGGATCGACTCAGTTGCACACCATTTTTTGGTATCTGTAAGATGAGTTTGCGCAAAATTTTCGTAAATTCCACGAATTCCTGAACAAAAGTGTAGTACGTACACACAAAGGGGGGAGAAGGTAGTTTAACGAGTCGAAAAAGTGATATGCTCGCCTTGAGAACTTATCGTTCTCGAGATTTTATAAATTACCCTTCGCCGCAGCTCGTGTCATTTTTTTCCGATCGTGCGCTCTCACAGTCACTAACCTCTCTCTCTCTCTCTCTTGTTCTCCGGTAATTTATTTCCGGATTTTCGCCGTATTTTCCCATTTCTTTTTGTTTCGGCGAGCAGCTGAAACGGAATTTTGAATTCCGCGTACCGGAGTTATGAATGCAGTGGATCGAATTATTTATGGCTGTGCGCAGATTTATTTATTTGATAAAATTGTTAAATGTATTTATTTCCACGTAAAGTGGGAATAAATGGAAAATGAATTTTGAATCGTTAACGGTAAAACGAATTTATCAAAATTTAAAATGAAATTTGCTGGTTCCTTTTATTATCCACGTGAGATTGTCCAAAGAGAGTAAAAAACAGTTGAAAATCAATCTAACAGTCGTATAAAGAACATTTGAAAATCCCAAAGATAGTAAAAAAGCGATATCAGCAGTTTTCATCATGGGTGTAATTATGTTCATTCCGCAATCACCGCTAAATCACATGGCTTTTAAAATCTCCGCGTTTTACCGCTGATCAGAATAACAATGGACGAGGAAAACAAAGTATTAAAAAATTTGTGAGAAATTTAAAATGCAAAAGAAACCTGAAATTTATTGTTCCAGCCTTGAGACTCATCGGGTGTGCACACGGGAGAGATGCAATTATCTCGATGTTTATCTGGTCATTTTACTGTACTCGCCTCGTATGTGTCTGTGACGGCGTGTATATCTTAAAATAAAATATGTGAATCTTCATAGCCGCAGAGGCAGGTGTGAATTTTGATTCGCTTGTAATTTCGGACCTTATATAAATTGAATTGCTGTACGGGTCAACATTGCCGCGTGAGTTAATAGAAACAATTTGTGAATTAATCGTATATTTAATGCGCCGCGGAATAATTTAACTCGCGCAATAAATGCATCGTACATCGTGAGTGAAAATATTCAATTTCAAGCGTTGATTTTTAAGAAAACACACTTACAATGGGTGCACCCGAGTAATATCGCAATCGTAAATATAATATTATAAAAAATTAATTATTATTCATTTGGTAATTCCGAAAATGGGTTTACTTTATCGATAAATTCATTTATTGCTGTAGATAAAAAAAGTTGTAGTTATGGCGAGCCTATAACAGTAAAACTGGAATTTGTAATAACCTGAATAACAATTTCTCTCGTGTTCACTCTCGGAGAGCAGAGTATACGGGATACCGATGACTCATAAACTCCTTCTTTTTGTACTTATTTAAATTTTTACAAATGTCCATCATACGCGATAATTGATTTTACTAGCGTGCTCGATATCCCGTATTTATTTACTCTCAATTACAAAGGCCGTGGACAGAACGTGATTTATTTTTTATTTATACTGGACGTACGCGCTACGGCCGATAATGTAATTAATTTCGATAATTGATATGTACATTTTGGGAGCGACTGCGACTCCATCACTTATATTACTTTGAAGCTCGACCGTGTCGAAATAATTCAATGACGCGTATATTCTAGTATAGGTAAATCTTTATAGATCGGTGTTAAAATCGCACGCACGCGAAAAACTGTTCGATATAGAACACGCGTTTTATTAACCGGTGCGTCGAATAAAAAAAAAAAGTAGGCGATATCACTGCGCGAAAGCGGCCGTGCAGTGCAGATTTGTTCCCCCGGCGCGCGCGAGCGAGCGCGACATACGGTAAGCGGTAAAGTGGATATGCCATTAAAAGGCAGCTTGGCGCGCGCAGTCGGGCAGGTACCGTTTTACCGCGGCGGCACCGGCAGCAGCGCCGCTACACACACTACCTACATACTCACTCTCTTTTCCTCCTCTTTCTCAACGCGTCTCTCCTCCTTCTTTCTTCCCAACGCATCCTTTTTATGCTCCTTTCCATTCTCGCCGTTTCACTCTCTCTCTCTCTCTCTCTCTCTCTTTCGCGCGCGCTTGTGTGTCTCTGACGTTATTAGTTTATATACTCGCTTTTTCCCCTCCCCCCCGTCGCCCGCTTGCACTTTTTCCTCTGGATGCTTGTATACCGGGAAATAGTATACGAGAGGTATTATTTATTTTGACGACGTACACGACGACCAGTTTTAACTGTTAAAAAACGAATCGTCGGATTTTAATTGTATGTTACATTTCGGATCCTTTATTGACGCGGGATTTTTATTAAAAGAAAAAAAAAGAAAACAGTGATTATTGCTCTTGTTTTTGGGTGGTTGTAGCGTTTGAAAGCGCTCTTTAAAGGCTACTTTTGGTGAATGGCAATGTAACGTATATAATGAGTAAAAGGATTTGGTTTCTTCGCCCGAGCGAGAGGAAACTGTTATTATACAGAGATGTACTGTAACTTGTTCGAGAATTTGAGAATATTGCTCATAACGGGCGTCTCGCTACCCTCGACAGTTTCTACTTAAATATGTATTTCTTTTATCTTTTTGTAATTTGTATTAAAAAAATCAACATGTACGGATATCTTACAAAAACCAATAGCTATATAATGTTCCACAATACTTGTAATTATCAGTGATACTATTAACCGTTAAAGTCCGAGAATCCTTCATCGCAAATGCTTCAAAAGCTCAACGATCCAACATACGCATAGCGCACATCTAATTATTATTTTAATCAAATTCAATCCTCGCACCCGCTCATGTACAAATCCTAAAAAAAGTCCCCCTTGAGATATTTATTAATAAGCCATAGCACTGCACACTCCCTTGAACGTCGCGAATGTAAGCTGCCGCAGTGCAGCAAAGAGAGAGAGAGAGAGAGAGAGAGAGAGAGAGAGAAGCCGCGCGGCATCTCGCGAGTTATCTTTGGGCTTTGCCGCGAACATAATTCAATTGCGGCGTTGATTAAAAGAAGGCGCGACGAGGTAGAAGGGGGGGGTTGAGTGTGTGGTGCGAGTACGTTATGAGTGTGTGTGTATATATAGTATCGGAGCCAGAGGGAGGAAGAAACAAGCCGCGCGCGTTGGACCCTGAGTAATAGGCCCGGCGGCGGCTCTCTCTACCTCTGTAAAGAGATGCTCTGCTCTCGTATGTGGTGCATGCGAACGCCGCCGCAATGGCGAGTTCGAGACTCACCTTTGCCGATAGCCCGAGTTATGCCGCTTAATTGACAAGTTGCGCGAGCGCGTCTGTGTGTGTGTGTGTGTGTGTGTGCGGGCTCGGGAACGCCGAGGGAGAGATGATTCAATAAAGCATCGAAAGTTTGCTGTAACATATTGGGCGAAGTGAAACGACGATTATAAAATGTAAGCTTGACCAAAAATTTGAATATGCTTAAGCTGTGTGTATACAGTGGTTTTTATGCACAGCTGTTTATTTTCCACTCTGCATAAATAAATACTGTATCGCGAACGCGCTTTACAATATTTTGTTTTTGCATAGAAATCACATATTTAAACGCATAATATGCACGTAGTTCATAGCTGGCTACAAAAGAAATTCCCGAGATAATAATGATAATGTAATATATAATATAATGGGAAAGAGTTCGAACGAACGCACATTTTACTATTACACACACACACACAAAAGTTTTCGTAACTGCCGCGCATTTCTTGCGCTATTGTTTATGAACTGGAACGCTTCGGTTACCATGGATATATAGTGATAATCGATACAGAGATGTCTTTTTTTTTTAATCAAATAATTCGACCAGTGATAGGAGAAATTACGTAAGTGTCCAGTGTTCGACTGGCGTATACGTGTGTGTGAGCTTATGTAATTCCTTTAGTTTTTTGCCAAGACCACAAGTATGATGTAGTATAAGAAACTTATGTATCATTAATGTTTTTGCAAATAATCAATTCGATTCGCTATCATTTGCTTGCTCTTTTTTCAATGCTACAGATAAATTGTTTTTATTATATGTATATATTATACAAGATTTAATTTCGCATTTCATCAATATCATTTATTTAAAGCAGTTTATAAATAATTACTCATCAGATATGGAAATAGTTTGTTTTATTTGTAATACTTAAATTATCTAATGTACGACGTTGCTTAAATTCTTTTGATAGCATGTTTTCTTTTTTACAAATAAATATGGTACACACAAGTCTTTAAAGTAACTTAAAAACGTAAACGAAAAATCTTTTATTTAAAACCAATCGCATCTAATTAACCAACAGAACAACGGTAAACCCAACTCAAACATATCCAAATAGCTCACCTAATCAAACACATCGCAATACATTACACACATCACAAACAAGCATTCCAGACACAATCAAAACGTTTGTTTCCGCTCATAAACACACCTCGATCCCCGCATTTTCCCCTCGACGTTCCCATACAACCTCCGATTATTCGCCTCTGTATAACCCTCGCATCGCGATTCCTCATCCCCCACCCCCGCAATTGCAATGGAATGAAAGAACGAGGCTGCAGCCTCGTAAAGTCTCCTGGCGGCGCAGAAATTTCGGAATTCGCGAAAAACCGTGAGGGGGATGAGATAGACTAGAGAGAGAAAATCGCTCGCGGCCAAAGCACGTCGGGAATCGAAACAATCCCCCTTATATTCCCCATCGGCATCCCATACTATCTGCACACGCAAACACACAGAGAGAGACTTGCAATATACGAACGTGCAGCACGTGGCCGCATGTGTGTATATAGCACATATTTACTCCATAGGTGCGCAGCATTAGACATATGCGCATCGTCTCTCTCTCTTTCTCTCTACACTCGCGTAAACACACACACATATATGTATACATACGGTTTTATTTTTGCTCCTCGGCGCAAAACGCTCGCGCACGGCATATTTTACTCGCTGTCTTATGTATAATTCAGCGAAGGTATATAACACAGCACTCGCACCGAGGGGTTGCTGTATTTTCGCGTCTCTGCAGTACCATTGCAGTGTAAAAGAGAGAGAGAGCGAATGCGGGAAAGATGGAGGATAGATATTGGGGCCCCCGCAAGGGCCGCCGACAACGCGCGCGCAATGTTACGTTCCGCCGCCTTGTATACGAGTGAGAAAGCTATACGTGCGCGCGCGGGACGTAGAGAAGCGCCTAGCAATTTATTTCGACGCCGCGGCCAAGAATTCTCTTGACTAAATTTTTCCATCGCCGCCGCAGCTTCTCCACTTCCTCCCCTCTTTTCGAGTTTTCAACAGACCTCAGCTGCGATGTGTTGCATTGGCTATACGTGTCGATTGGATAGATGTGTGCGCAAGTGTTTGCTATATAAGTGCGCGGGACCTTATCACTTTTATTTTTGGTCCCATGCAGTCCCCGTTCAAATATAATGAATCCGTATAGGATATACAAGTTATACACCCTGCATGAAATAAATGATAATAATTGTATTTTGAAGGGAAGCTTTTTTTCATTAATCCTTTTTTTAAACCCACTATAGTTCCAACGGGGACACGCGCACCGATATATTCGATCTTACCCGCAGTCCACCACGAAGGTACCTCGTTACATTTCCTACCGTATATACATATACAACAACTCACTCAATAGCAATCACCTATACATATACCCGAGCTTCCACTCGCACTCGATAATTCGTAATACTTTGCCCAAACGAATCAATTCATTCTCGCCTACATCCAGCACTAACCAGCAGCAGCAGCAGCCGCAAGCAGTAACAGCCAATAAGCGCATAAATAAATGAATAAATAAATAGATTTTTATCGTCGTCGTCGTCGTCGCAAGCATCGAGAGAAGTAAGCGCGAGTGTGCAGCAATAAGGGTGGAGGGGGGTGAGGGGTACGACTGTTGCTTTTGTTGACCGCGGCGTGGGTGGACCGCCGAGAGGTATATATATACAAGAACTCTCCTCTCCCTTCTCTCGATGCAGGCTTCGGTGCCATTGTAATGGATTCAAACTAAGGTATAGCGAAGGGGGGAGAGGTGGTTTGTATTGAGATATCAGTATGTGCCCGGGCGACCGGTAATGGCCTGCCGTTCTCGGAAGCCTCCTCCTTCGCTCTCTCTCTCTCTCTCTCTCTCTCTCTCTCCACCTCTGCACTGCAGCCACAGAGAGAAAGAAAGGGAATACGCGGCTTAGATATGTGCAGGCTGTGTATGTGTGTGTATAAGCCGATCGACGACCTCCAGTGTGTGTATACACTTTATGTGTTCTAAGAGGGACATTCTCTCTCTCTCTCTCTCTCTTTCTCTCTCTGCACTGGAGATATATATCGGAACCGAATTATATGCCGAGTATATGTACAGTGGCTATATACTTGCACTTTTGGGCTGTGCTCCTCGGGCGTATATATATCTCGACTGCTGACGATATTTCGCTGGCTCTGACTCTTTGTGTGTGGGGAGAGGAATTCGGTGAAGCGTTTAAGCCCGCTTGCTACCGGTACACATCCGATGCTTAACGTTTGTTTTATCCTTTCGCTGTTAATGTCCTTTTGACTTGATAAATCGATGAAATTCGGTATACCAGTCGTTATGCGAAAACTTATTTGGTTCGAAATTCGTATAAATCGTTAATGAACTTACTAAATGGGGAAAAGGAAGCGTTGACTGAAAACTGTGTGGAAACGAAGATTGATTTGAAGTCTTAAGCAATCGCGGGGTAAACCTCGAGAAAAAAAGGCATTTAACGATTTCACCTGCAGTATTTTCTTGAAAAAGACATAATATCGATGATCGTTGGATATAATCAACGTATAATGGATGCTTCGAATGAGAAAGTTATAAAGCTAACACCACCATCTAACCGCCTTAATAGTTTTTACAAGAACTGTATTAAAACCACTTTCCTTTCTAACGTCCAAGTCTAATTTTCTTCGTCGGTATATATGTATATATACGTTCTCTCGTTCAATTCGCCAATTATGCATTGCAGGTTCGCGTTCATAAGGTCTATTAAGATAACCCGAAACGTATACTGAATTAATCGAAAAAGAAACATGGCTTTCTAGAACTGCAGAAACATTGATTATAACTATCGGGTGATACTATATTGAATTTTATAATTCAGATTGTTGACACCGCGAGTCGTCCAACATCCATGTATAAAGTCCTTCGATCGTAGCGTGTAAGTGACAAAATTTGTTGTTTGCACGATAAAAGATTGTAATATGCAAATCGTTTGCATAGATCGAAATAAAAGATATGTACACGCGCAAATTGCGTAAACCTTTGCGAAATAATTTATTTATAGATAAATCATTTGATAAAGGCTGCGTTTTTTAATCAAGCGAGATCTCGACGCGTATCAGAAGCGAGCAGTGGTATTAAAATCATTTTACGTAATCACTCGAGAGTCCAGGTATAGTTTAACCAGTGTTTTTAGTTTGTTACGTCGCGCATTACCCGTTTGATAAGAAGAAGCTGACAATATCATTTCTCTCCCTCTCTCTTTAAGTCCCCCTTTGCAATACGACTTGCACTCTGTGGCTGTGTACATATAGCCGGGGACAAAAAAAAGAAAAATACGAGAGAGAGAGAGAGAGAGAGAGAGAGAGAGAGAGGGAAAAAATTGACAACGAAAAAGTGGAAAACGGTCACGCGCGACGGTCAGCGCGACAAGCCGAGATTCATAAATCACCATCGGCCTATTCTATTCAAATGAAATTCTCTTGAACTTCTCTTTTTCCTTCTTATCTCTCTCTTTCTCTCTCACTCTCTCTCTCTTTCTCCTACCCTCCCTCCCTCTCTCGCTCTCTCTCATTCTTATCTTCATCTTCATCTTTCATTTACGAACACGTCGAATGCTATCGATTGTTTTTCTGCGAACCGTTACCGACGGATCTCGATGAATATTTCAAGTTTATGCTAATAAGCCCCGACTCTGCGCGCGCGAACTCGCCGCAGCGACCGAGTTGTATTTTCTTTTAAATGCTAAATATATAAATGAAAATGTAAGTGTTGAGTCCCCGTGCCGGTGGATATATATGGTCTTCTTATACTCCTTGATATCGCAGGTTTTGTAATGAATGGAAAGTAACTAAGGCACGAGAGAATATTTACCTAGTTATTATATATATTTATCGATATTAGGAACTGAGGAATTATGCACTTAAATGTACTATGAATTAATAATATGAATATGCATCCGTAATATAATTTTCAATTATTATTAAGAATAAGTGTATTATGGATCTTTTGCACAAAGTATATTTATGAATTGGGAATGAGTACACGCATTTCGTTTTATCGTGTATTACGAATCAAATGAGCATTCTTGATAAACAGGATTTTGCTCAGAGGGACGATAATAATTCAAAAGCTATCAGCTGCAGAAAATTGAATTTATGACTGTAGAAAATTGAAATTACGGCTACATTAAATTTTCGTTCATAATTTGCATATATTACACACTGAATTCGCAGCAATATCATGGAATTTAAATATATTTTGTTAAAATGTAAGCCAATTTATTGTCATAAAAGATTTGCGGTCAAACATTGATATAATAACTTTCCAAGATCCAAGGAAAAGTGCCTCTCCGAATTGTAAATGCGCGAGGAAAGATAAAAAAAAAACATTTTTATCTAACGAGGCAGCAGTTCATGGTGTAACTTTATAGCAACGATGAAGTAACCATCTAAGTCAAGGAAGAAATTGTTTCCTCTAGTATATATTGCATCCAAGCAATATATATATGTATCCAACGATTTTCATGTAAACATAAAAGGTCAAGCGCAGCGTTGAACAAAACACTAATTTAATAATCCTACGGACTAGGACTGTATAAAAAAAAATCATCGCAATATCGCCACTAATTTAGGCAACGAAGCTTATTCTCTCGGTATGGCTGCACACGACCGGCCCTAAACCGGCGAACTAACCTCAACAGCAGCTCGAGAGACAAGCTCACTTAACCGCGGCGGCCGTAACTTTTTCATAGCCTCTACCACCACCACGACCCAATAAGATGCGAAACATTAAGCGACACCCAATTCTTGTCCGCGCGCCAAGCTAAACGACCGCCGGGAGCAAGTATAAGCCTCGCTTATAAGACCCCCCCCCCCACCCCCTGCGACCTCAACCAGCCAACCAATCGACAAGCTTAAAAAAAGAGAGAAACACAAAGAAGAAAAACACAATGAGAGAGAGAGAGCATTTTCCAGTGTGTCGCGAGGCGCCTGACCACTCCTTGTTCTTTCTACTTATGCGCTTCGAGGAAGTGTGGAATACGCTAAAGCGACCCACCGCACCGCTTATTTCATCCTCGCTCTCTCTGTCTGTGTCTGAGGCTGTGTGTGTGTGGGTATACGTGAGCGCTAGGAGAGAAGAGCGCTAATAAAGTTGCCCGGTTATCGCGTATAACAGTCGACGCGGTCTCCCTCTCTCTCTTTCTCTCTCTCTCTCTCGCCGCTCACGGTGGTAGTGGCTGGCCCTTCGATAAGAGAGACAGAGAGAGAGAGAGAGAGAGCTGTTGCTCTTGCCGCTGCTGCTGTTGCCGCGTGACGCGAGGCGCTGCTTGCTTCAAATCGCACTCTCTCTCTCTCTCTCTTGCTCCTTATATACTCACTCGGCGCATCGTAATGCGCCGTGTGCACACAGCGGGCGATGCGCCGCAGCCGATAACTGCACCTCGCCGAGAGACACACCGCAGTAGTCGTTAAATGCGTTCGCTGTTACTTTGCTCTTTTATCCTTTTGTGCTTCTCTCGATGTGCTAAATATATTGAGTAAAGTCGACTTTGGGGGACGTTATGAAAGTCGATTGCGCGTTGTGCGACGCAACCTCTAAAAGTGATCGGATCATTTTGGGCGTATTAGGTGTAGGTGGAACGGAGCTGGTTATATGCTTGAGATTGACGAGAGAAGGTCAGTTATAGCCTGTTTGATTAGCGAGAGATGTATATCGCGTGGATTTCGAGTCATTCGAAATTACTGGTGTGCAGGTCTGTATCGGAATAGACGTTGGTGCATTAAACACTTCAGAGGATTGAGCATCGAGGTTTGAAAATGATTTTATAATTTGTACATTCTACAAAACTAGTCGGTTGAAAGTAGCTTTTGAGGTTCATGTTATAAAATTGTATTGCCGCTACATCGAAGAGTTAATTTATGAATCGATGAGAAAAATTCTGGGTTACGTGTTCGTGTAGATGTTTCGAATTGCGCAACCGTAATTACCTCTAATATTTGATAAAAGGAAATCAGGATAACGACGGCATACTGCATAAATTCATATAAATTGAGTAACTTCAACTTTTATTTGCAGCCTTAAATTCAAATTTGCTTATAGAAGCTTGAATTTGTTTGTTTTCAATAAAGGTATAAACCGGTTATATAGTGCACTTTTTGAAATATAGCCTCAGAATTTCAGCTTCTAGCGCAATTTTCAAATGAAAGGCTGCGGAGCACAAGTTCTTATTTAGAAATATATTTCATCAATCATTCTAATCATGCACATGATCAATAAAAATTATTTGTATAAAAGCTTCTGAAGCCTTATCAAAAGCCAGTGGAAAACGCTCTTAAATAACGCAGGTTGCACTCGCGTACCAAGGTAAGATTTCTTCAACGACTTTTTCCCGCACAACGACCGAACTTTCTTCGTCGTTCCGTCGATGCATTAAACATTTTTACAAGCGAGGAAAGCAACGAACGCTGAATCCCTATAATACATAAATGCACTGCAGCCGCATTAAATTCGCTTGTCAAACAGTCGATTTTTCGCAATTGTGCAATCACGCGAAATTGCTGTATAGTCCCCCTGCGCAATAACGAAACACAACGGGGAGACCCAACGTTGCCCATAGAGCGCGCGAGCGCCCAGCTTTCTAAAGAAACGAGAGGCGGACCGAAACAAAAAAAAAGAACGAGGCAAGTATTTCAATTATTATAATAACAAGCGGGTCTCCCTCTCTTTTCTCTGGGCTCTGTTTAAAATAAAAAATAAATTCTCATTAACGGCCCATTCAGTCAACAACCGCAAGTAAAAGAGGAAAAGGAGGAGAGCCGCGCCGCCGCTGCTGCTGCGGCACAAACCTCAACGCCGCGCACGGCCACCGAAATATTCCGTCATTCAAGAAGGCGAGAGAGAGAGTGAGAGAGAGAAATCGACCACCGCAAAAGTAGCTATACAAGCCAGATTAAAGGCTGAAGGACGCGCGCCCGCGGTGCAAAAGCATGTGCCCCTGCTGGTGCTGCTGTACACCCGGCGAATGACTGCAGGAGAGGAAACGTGCATCTCTCGACGAGGCGGAGTCGCGTATTCTCTCGCCCTTTCTTCCTTCCATCAGCGCGCATCATTTCCCTTTCCCTTTTTTCCCCGTTTCTCCTTTTACCTTTCTCTCTCTCTCTCTCCATTTATTGCCAGCGTTTTTTTTTATTATTTTCGAAACGTTGGAGTAATCGGCAGCTCCGAGCGCGTTTTCGCGGCAAATTATCGTACTTCCGAAGCTGTAAAACGAGCCAACTATCGCAGCCGTTTAATGTCGAAATAATGAAGACGCGAACGCGGTAAAAATGTATATGCGAACGATAAAAGAAAACCATAGCAGTGGCGAGAAAGGAAAAGAGGTTTTCTTTAAACTTGATTTCCGAGCCTGGTGCGCGCGCATTTAATTATATTCGGAACTTGCTGTTGCACACGGGAACACTTTTACATTGCAAATTCAAGTATATATATCTTATGCGCATATATACCTGTTTCGGAGCGGTTATCTGAAAAAGTTGACACACCACAAACTGAATAACTGGTAATTTATTTACTTATAGGTTACGGACTTAAAAAAAACACGCACACACCCATATAGAATCGTTCCTTTGACGTTCAATTAATCTGGAAGGATTTAATAGATATTTAAAAACTTTAATAACTTCCCTCGCTTGGTTATTTAGTTGTGAAAGTAATTCGAACTCGCGAAATATAAGCTAAACTTTCGCGGGCTTATTAAAACATTCGAAAATTCGTTATCTCTAAGCGTTTGGCCAGGGCAGCGGTAACTTTTATAATGTGCAGGACTTGGTGGATTAGCGAAGCTACTATTTTCAACCAGTTATCCAACGATTTATGTCATTCAATATTTTTTTTTGCGCCGCAGTTCAATTTCCTCCGTGCAATGATCAAAAGTGACTTTCATATAATGCGGTAAGGGAACGTGTTACACAAGTGTAAAATATGGGATGAGGAAGAGAGAGAGAGAGAGAGAGATACACACTTGAGAGGTTGCATAACGCGCTGCAATATTACACCACAATGTCCACAATGAAGGATCAATAAATTAATGCATTTATCCCTCGCATTGATTGTTTGAATCAGTGCGTTATTTATTCAAATACGCACATTTTCTACTTTTTATCAATACCCCTTTCCTATCTCTCTCTCTCTCTTTCTCTCTCTCACCGTTTTGTCCCTCCCATCCACCTCGTCGTTGTTTTACTCGTAAACACACGCACATACTCGCCAGACACACCGTAAAAGAAGAAGAAGAAGAGGAGGAGGAAGAAGAAGAAGCAACAGCAGAACGCAAGCGTAACGGTAAATGCCTCAGTTACACGTGTAGACTCGCAGCCGCGGCCCGCGGACGCTACACACGCACACACTCATTCGACACGCACTCATACACACGTTCGCCGTCGCCTTCGCGAGTTTTATTCGCGCGCGTATACATACATGTGCGCGTCGCGAGAGTTGGCTTTTGTATTTTAAACGTCTCGCTTGTATATAGATATATGCGCCTCGCGGTGAGTAATCGGGCGGCCGTTGTATTGCAGGATCAGCAGCAGCAGGAGGCGAGAGGAAAAAAAAGTGGAGGAGAAAGACGAGAACGAAACGTGAATGGGAATGGATATGGAATAGGAGCGGTGTATATATATATGTATACATATATACGGGAGAGGAAAAATCTTGGGCGCGATGTATGTGGGTCAAACGCTTTTGCTAATTGGAGAAATTCGATGGGTCACCGTTGGACGCTCGCCGCCGCGTGTTTTACATTGTATGTGCTGCGGACCGAATGGATTACGTTGATGCAAGAGATAGATAGATAGATAGATATTTGTTTATTTGTATAAAAATACAAAATAGATTGTTACAATGATATGGTTGTATATAGTATATAAAAGACAGTCTCCATTTTTTCGCTAATCTATATAAATATTGCACTTAGTTACTATCCATGATATCACAGCATAAGTTAAAAATTTTTATATAAAATCAAAGTCTTATACAAAATCAGTCAATAAAAAGTCAGTCTTAAAAATATTTAACAAGTAATATCACAGAGCGTCTTATCTTAAAATACAAACAAACAAGGTAAATCAAGCGGTCTATATC
>UELV01136778.1:0-15356 GCA_900490015.1 Megastigmus stigmatizans
ATATATATATATATATATACTCAGTGGTGTGGAAACGCGCCGAGCGAGCGACGGCGACGCCACCCAAGTGTCACTAGCCATCTCCATCATTTCAGTCGATGAGGCGTCAAACGCAATCAGAGTGGAGATTGCTCGTCAAAGCCCCCGAGGGCTCGAGCCCGACTCCCAACGACGACACATCTAAGCCGATAATCCGACCAATTATTATAGATCACGACTAGCCCTGCACACTCGCGGGGAAAAGTAGAGCATTAATCGAGCCTCGGGATCTCTATATAAGCGTCATGCTCAATCTGCTTGCTCGGCGCTCGCTCGTCGTCTTTATTCGCGGCGACTGCGGTTATATTTCCGGCTGGCAGCCGCGCGCCGCTCAAGGAGACGCGACTGCACAGCAGTGCGCGGCGTGTACGCCCGACTCGACGACACGGACGGCTTCCCGGCACCCCCCGTCCTACTCCCGCGGCTGCTGCGATGTACGCACGCGCTCGCGCGTGTGTTGTGCCGGTGCAGAAGCTGCGGCGCCGCCACGCACACACTCGACGGCGTATGTATGCGCCTTCGACTAATTGAATCTGGTCCTACTGTTATATATTAACCGCTGCTGGTATAATACCAAGTTTCGCTATTGCGGCGGATTAATATAGAGCGAGGCGCTAGTTTATTAATTTGTTTTAATTAGACGAAAGCCCGAGCGCAACTGCGCGGCAGCGGTTGCCTGTCTGCCTGGCTGATTGCATCGTTTGTTTGATTTCCCTTGCAGGGACCGCCGAGCTCTGCGCGAGCCCCCCGTTACAAACATAACAAGTACGCGCCCAGCCACAAGTTGAAAAGCGATTGGGGCCACTGCAGCGCTAAGTTTGCCTATACCATTTTGTTCCACCGCGCTCGACCACTTTTACATGCTCATTCGCAGCAGCAGCAGCGTACTCTCTTTTTGTGTTTCATAAATGCAAATAGCGAGGGGGGATTTTTCCGAATGTTTGGACCCCGTTTTATTGCTCTCTCCACCTCCTCGCTCTGTGCACTCGATCGCGCGAGTTTAAAATCATTCTCGCCCGCGCTAGTGGTCACCTGATAAAAATTAGTGGCAGATTGCGCACTATTACAAACCAATTTCTCTGCATTGCCACTCCTTCCCTCGATGCGACGCGACTCCTTCATTTACATATTTTTTAACTAAGAGAGTTATTTTGATCGTACACAAACTTCCGACGCGATTCGATGCAGTCGCGGTACTTTAAATAAAAACTATTTACACTTACAATGTACTACAAATTCAGTTCAAAGTAATGCGAAGTAATTTAATTAACTGAAATTAATTCAAAGGCTACTAATTATGTTCTTAATACTATACAATTTTATATAAAAACTCCAGTTCATGAGATACTAAAATACATACAACATTGTGGTACTATATTATTTTTTACATGAATCATATTATACAAATATTAACAAAATGTTTAGGTAATTACTTATAATTATAGTTTAGAAGCTATGATCTATAAAGTCAGTGGACAGTACCTAATCAATAAAAAGAAAAAATATAATTTCTTATGCGAGCATTCTTTTAGTTATACCTTTCTCAAAATATATTCTGTTGTTTAGTAGCACTAGTGCAACATTAAACCAAAGATATTATATATATACCTTAATTTAATTATGCAAGCGCATATCGTCGGGCGGGAAGAAGATCACCCCATCTGAGCAAAATGTTAAAGAACATCCCATTTGGGACGTACTTTTTTTTACTCAATTTTAGGTTGGCACTAACATTATTTCAATTAATTATCATTATTTTAATTAATTTGTCATTAATTTTTTTTTTCTACATATGTATATTACTAATGAACGATTTTTAGATTTTTTTTTCAATTCACTAATATGAAATTCTGCTTGAAAGCGATAGAATTATAAAACCTGTATAAATAATGTCAACCAAAAATAAAGTAAAAAAAGTACATCCCAAACGGGATTTTCTTCATCACTTCGCTAAAATGAGAAGATTCTCAGCGCTTCTTTCAGATGAGGTGCTTTTCATCGTTTCTTTCAGATGTGGTAATTTTCATCGCTTCTTTCAGATGGGGTGATTTTCATCACTTCTTTGAGATTAGGTGATTTTCATCGTTTCTTTCAGATGTAGAGATTTACATCTCTTCTTTCAGATTCGGTGATTTTTATCGCTTCTTTTAGATGGGGTGATTTTCATCGCTTTGCTCAAATGGGGTGATCTTACGATTTGTATACTGCCTATATTACTATTTCAAATAGGTATATTGCCTATGCTATTTGCAAACTTCAGAATAATTTTTCGTGCAGTTCTCATCTCTTATAATTACAATATCTATTAGCATATTTATTTCTCCGTAATAACAAAGTTTTATAGAGCTATGTATTTAAACTATTACAACTTAATAAAACTTTGTTTTATTTTATTATTGTAAAATAAAAGAAAAAAGCTACTGATGTATTCCATTTCTTTTAAACCTGTTTAAAATGGAGGTAACGGTAAAACGAATGAAGAAAATAGATGATATGTATAATAAAAGCTTTGAAAAGAAAAATAATGAATATTATTGAAATGCAAATAGATGTGAAAAGGTAATAACAAAGAATAAAAAAAAAGATAAAAAGAAAGAATAAGTAAAATTATTAGTCAATAAAATTGATCAACAATTCCGTATAGATAAACGAGCCTTTTTTTCAACATAGTAAGAAGTCTTGTAAATCTACTCTAAAAATATTTCAGAAAATACGTTTAAAATATAAAAAGTCATAATATATATGCAGGAATTATATGCGGCGTTATGTCGTTGACTCGTTCATGTGATGTATAAAATTCACAAACAATGAAAATCAAATCATATTTAAATAAAAATGAAAATGGACAATGTTTTAAAAAGACGAAGGGTGGGGTAATAAAAAGAGTAATGTATAGTAGTAAATAAAACTTTGTAAAAGGGTTGATAGCAAGAATGATCTTATAAGAAATAAAATGAAAATAATGCTACAGATAAAAGATGTTAAAAATACTAAATTTACGAATGAGAAAGACTTAAAAGTGTTACAATTTTAAGTATGTGCCACATTATGGTTTCATAAAGAGATATAAAGAGCATGCAACTTATTAAATCTTCTGGGACAAAATAACAATTTAAATGCATAAAGTAAAGCTTGTACACGAGTTTAAAATGCTAAAAGACTCGGTAACTAAATGGTATAAAAGATGAATAATGAGAAGGAAGTTATGCAGTAAACGAATCTTGTAAAAAATTGCATTATACAAAGAACGTGTATTTTAAACTAGAAATGAAAATCATGTATCGATCGCCAATAAAAATTCCTATTATTGATACGAAACGAAATAGGAAAAATATAACTGCTCAATGTTCGTTTGTCAAATTCAATAAATATGAACTATTCATAATGAAAGATGAACTCAATTTATCAAAACAGGGTACTCTCTAAATAATTTTTTAAGTGGAAGGATTCTTAAAGTACTATGAAGTCGCATGTAACTACAATTTCGATTCAATCAGACATACGAATACTTATTTTTGATGCTGTACTGCAGGACAGAGTTCAATAATAACCGTGATGGTGAAGTTGTTGAGAGTAGCAAAACTCAATAAACTCTTTTTTCTTGTTCCAAGTTTTCTTTTTTGTTTATCTTATCATAAATATATATATATATATGTCTTATATATACGGTATATCTTACTGTACAACTAAACTTCAATTTTTCTTAGTATTTACTATTATTAGCTATAATTTTATTTAATATGATCTAAGTAATATAGGGTAATGGTCCGATAAATTTGAAGATGTATGTAGCTTCATTAAGGCAAGCATTATTCTAAATTGATTCACACAGAAAGTAAGTCTTGAATATATTCTAACTAATAAAAAAATAAGTCTTGAATCTTATTCTATGTTAAAATTCTATTTGTTTATATTTCTGGTTAAAATATAATTGTACATTTGACTCTAAGTGTAATATAAAGTTTTTACTAGTTACGTATAAAGACATTTTTTATTAAAGTGAATCTCGAAGTAATTAAAAGACCCTTTTTAACGACAACACAGCGTACATTCTATAGGCTTATATAACTTGTATGCAGAAACTACGCAAACAGAATAATAAAGATGTAATTCTTGTCAGTAATTAAAAAGTTTGTCGTACACCGTTAAACGAGGGAAATCGAGTGGTTTGATAAGAAATAAAAAGAAGTCCCACATAAAAAGTTTACATTCTGTTTGTCGGATACAGAGATTTAGGTTTTTATTTGACTAAAAGTTATAAAAACATACTACAATTTATTAGTTAACATAAAGCTATTTTATTGCTAAGAAACTAAACTATATTGTTTATAGAGAAGTATTGTATTATGAAAGATGAATAAGCAAGTCTAATTTGTATTAAGTAATTTAAATAAATTCTAATCTATTATCCCCAGAAATATAGTGTTCTAAATATATTTTGTTAAGACCTTTACTTAGTTATTAAGTAGAATTTTGACTCACAGGGCATCTAAATTATAGATTTTACTTTTTCTAAATTATAGAATAAGGAATGAAAATCCTGTATAGAGTTGAAAATAAAGTCTTTTAAAAGCTGCTTTATCTTGGTTTATTAAAGTTGGATCTATTTATTTGTTTTGAATGATCACTCCTTAGGATCCGAAGAATATTACCATGGACAATTATATATATATATATAATATGAGAATTTTAGTTAATTATATCATAGTAATGAATACGCAGTATTTTATTACATACATAAAAACGTAAGAATTTTATCTATAATTTTATTAACTTAGATGTACATTTTTTGACACTCGATCTGTATAAACAAGAAATATTTCTGTTAATTATTTCTTATTGATTAACTTTCTTTAATTTGCGTATTTGAAACAATTTATTCGTTTCTTTTAATGAACGAAATTATTGACGACAAAAATCTCTGTAAATCATATATTTCGTTAAATGAAAGAACCGGTAAGGTCAATAGAACTATTTCGGACTATAGCACACCCTCAGTATTATACGATATAAGTATAAAAAATAATTCCATTAGGTAAATATATTTTTTTGCGCTGGGGCGTTTTTGAACAAAGTATTTTCCTTAAATTTTTCCTTAACAATTATTGTGTACTATTTATATTTAGATTAACATCGAAGATTAGGTATATGGTTCAAACTTGCATACGAAAATCAAATAGCAATAGAGTTAATCCAAAAATAGCACTTGGAGTAGTTCAAGATGCCAAGGTTAGAAAATTATCATATTGAATGGTCACCTCCAAGTACCACATTAAACTAGCAATATTATCTTATTACGTACAGAAGTATGAAGGTGTTGATGTTGAAACAAATGAAAATATTATTAATAGCAATATTGGGAAGCAAATTTTGAATCAAGAACTTGAAAAAAAAATAATGGATTATATTTTAGAAGCTATGAATGTCGATGCTTAGGACTAAGACCCACAGGTATTCGACCGTTAGCTTTTACTTTAGCCGTAGCAAATTGTATGGAAATTTCTCAAAGCTGGTCTGAGAACAAAAAAGCTGGAAAAGATTGGTCCAGTGCTTTTTTAAAAAGACACCCATCACTTTCTTTACGAATCTCTGAAGTTACAAGTTTAGAAAGAGTGACGAACTTTAAGATAAAAAATGTTAACGATTTTTATGATAATCTCCAATTTGTTTATTCAAAATATAGACTTGACACTGCAGATATTTATAATATGGTTGAAACGAAAGTAACGACTGTCAACATTCCTAATCGAGTAATGGCTAGGAAAGGCACAAAGCAAATTGGAGAAATTATGACTAATAAATGAGGTATATTGTGTACTAGGGGGGCAGTACCCTCGCTCAGCTCGTCCACCCCATTTTGATCTTAATTAAATAGTTGTCTATGAAACTATAGTTACATAAGTAATTATATACAGGGTCTTCAAAATGTATCGGTACTCCCCCCTTCCTCCTATTGTGGAATCAACTACTTAAACAAAAATGATGAGCCCCGTACCAAGGTCGATAGGATTTTCGACGAGGATTCCAATGGTGACCTTGGACGTGTTCTTCAAAGCCATTTGAAGGTCAACTTTTTTTTTATTAGGAACCTTTATTTTCTGTATCGAACAGATCCACCATGGACCTCGCGTTAACCGTTAGGACCCACCACGGATCTTATCTTAACCAGTCTGATCCACGAAGGATGTAGCCTTGATTTGTCTGAAACGTTTTGAACCTCAATTGACTCGTAGGGCCCATTTAATCCATCGAGTGAATACACATCTGACTTGTAGGTATAGGATTTTGTATTCTTTCTCATTCCAGAGCCAAAAAGGTGGCGGACACGTCCAGGGTCAAATTCAGAATCCCCATGGGAATCCTCGTCGATAATCCTATCGATCTAGGGGTTCATCATTTTTGTTTAGGTAGGTGATTCCAAAATTGGGGGAGTGGGAGAAGGGTCCGATACTTTTTGAAGACCGTTTATGGTAACATGTTATTAGTCAATCATGCTCTAATTAATGATTCATCATTTTTTTTTCTAAAATGACAACATGTTTTATAAATAATTATTGTTAATTAGCTCGACCTATCAGAAACATAATTAAAATGTATTTATCATCTTAATTGTAATAAGGTTTGTGAATTAGTTGAATAATTATTAATTCAAACTCTCTCCGGTTTCCGTTATACGCATTAACTTAATTTATAGTCGATGAATATAAGGACGAATCCATCGTCTTTAATAATTGACACTATGGACGTATAGTCCACTCACGAGTTTCAACCCGATCTATATAAGTCCTAAATTTCCCAATCGTATCAGATCCATTTCTACTTTACCTTTTAAAGACAATGATATTGCCGAGGCTTACATGTAAATAAAATTTGAGGGAACCAGTTTTTGAAAATCTTTATGAGAGTCACATTATGTAAGAAGTGAAGCATGGCAGTCGGTGAGACACGGGACGCGTTACCGCGTCAAGCCAACTTTCGAGATCAGCTCTTTTCCTTACGTTGTTCACATATTTTTACTTCTTTCTATCACCTTCTTTCTATCTACTACTTTCTATCTTTTCATTATTACTTTCTCTACAACAAACAAGGATACAGAGAATATATTTCACTTAAAATAAAAAAATTACTCTATAGACGTGTTTAAAAATTGTTGTCAGCTACCACCAAAAGGAACCTATAATCAAACACCCGTCTTTTTCATATAAAATTAATAAAATAGACAACTATTTATTATTTATTAGGTATGTAGTGAACTAAATTGATGAAAATTACCTTGTATTTTATATTTTTTTAAGTAAAACTCCAATTTTAAGAACGCGGGCTTCTTACGTTTGGAACTAAGAAAATGGGAGATATTTAACTCTACCTGAAGGGGTCCTGCTATAATAATTCCTTTTCCAAGAAACTGGACCTGCATTCAAATTTTTGTTTTATTTACTTATTTTATTTAATGTTAAGATCCATATTTATAGTTTTAAGATTTTATATTAGTTATTTGAATAAAAATAAAATTATTGCAACTAATATTTTACGAAAGTATTCAAAATCCGGTACCCGTTCGAAAACCGGTGTCTTAATGACTCTATATTCTTTGGATGTGCCCTTGCCGGTCAAATCGTCAACATACTTTGAACCAGTGTATTATACAGTACATATTGGTGTATCCAGCAGTTATACAACAATAATAGATATTATTTGTTACTGCGCTTGTTAGTCACTTTTCTGCTTACTTTCGTGCTGGAGCTATTTTATGTAAACTGCTACTACTATTCTATGCTAAACTGTACTCTTTTTACGTACCTTACGTACCTTTTCTTAAATAATTCTGTTTTAAATGCATGATCGTACGTCACACGTTACAGACTCATGTACTAAATTATGCAGCAGAAGACCAAGCCTCATCAATGAACAATAACGAAAAAAATGGTACAAGATTAGTATGTTCCAGACAACTTCGATCTATAATAAAACCAGCGAGGCCCAACGCTAAAGCTAGAATTAGTATGAGACGTAAAGTACAAACGAAGATTTTAACTGAAATTCTTAAAATTGAAAAACAAGAAGAGCTGTAAAACCTAAAAAGGAATCTAAAAGAAAAAATTCTCTTAAAAGAAAATAAAACATAAAAAACATTTAATATAACATGTAAAAATCAAAAGAATATATCAATAAAACTGTAACAAAAAGGAATAAACTTGTTGCTGATGTTGCTGTGCCACAAAAAAGAATAAAACAAGAAAATCCTACATGCAGCTATGAAAGGAATCAGTTTATAAAAAAGAATAAGAAATAAATTTAAATAAAAATATTAAGATGTAACGAATCTAAATAAAAATAAAAATTGATCAAAATCGAATCGCTCTACCTGCTGAAATGACCAATAAAAGAACTAGAAGGAAATCCATTCCTAATGTAAAATTAGCAGAATACCTCTTCTAGTTAATTATTATCGCACTCTAGTTGTGTATATGTAACTGTTAATATTTTATTATATGTTTTCGTAAATTAAGGAATATAATTATTTGCTGAGTTTAGAAACGAGCCCAAAATTTTTTTTCCATTTCTTTAAATGATGAAAAAAGTATCTGTATATTATCGGCCTAATACAGGTAGCACATATTAACGAAAAAAAATGAAAAAATAAATTGAATTCACTCAGCTCTCCCTATTATTTGTACGTGCATCAAAAGTTGTATTTTTGTGTGTTTTGAATTTCAAAATATGTTCCTTCAATAAGATTTCGAAAAATTTTCATTTCAGATTTTACCTTTCTCAAAAGGAAAGGTATTTGATTAAGAAAATTAAGTTTGTATACACAATTCGGTTAAAGAGTGAGTTGCATTTTCATAAGATAAGATTCAATCGATAAAGTTAATTTTATACTTGCTTAAATTCATTTGAAATTATCATTGATGCGATAGGCAAAGTGGCTAAATGCCATCCTATATAACTATGTGTGCATTACGAAGAATGTAACTGTGGACATTGGAGGGTAATTTTTTTCGCAGCTGAATTGATGCCTACAAGCGGTGACAACGATTGCGAGTTAATTAAATTGTACACGCAGTTCCTTGCTGTCCGTAAATATCGGAGTTTCATTTGAGTTTATGTGACGCGGGCATTCCATAAAAATGTCACTCTACGCACGCCGAGAGAGCACACTTTATCGATTTTTTTTCTTCCCTTTTCGTTTTTATAGATGTGAGTTTAATCCTCTCAGAGCAGCGGCAGTGCATTTTTCTTACCTTAGCCGGGGCTTCACCCTTCGTCTTGCCGTCTGCACTTTACTTAGCCGACTGGGCGTGTTTTGTCTCTCGTCGCTCCTTTTTTTTCCTGTCGACAGCGCAGTGTAAAGGAAGGCATCCCAAGAGCTCGCGTTTAATTGCTAATACTTAGGCGGGGGTTATTTTTTGCGATTTCACAGCGTCATTTCCAAGTAGGAAAGGAGTAGGGTGCGCAGCCAATCGATTGAATCGTCGCCGAGGCGAGAAGCAGCAGCCGCCGCACCGGGCGAGGACTGTCTACTTCTCCACGTGTGTGTGTGTGTGTGAGAGCGCGTGTGTGTGTGTATAGAGGAAGGGGAGGCTGCACAGCGTGACGCGAGCGTGCCAGGAGCCTTCCCTCGAGAGGCTCTGGAATTGGAGCGAAAATCAAGCTGCTCCGGCATCGTGCACACGCATGCTGCAGTCACGGAAACACTCAAACTGAAAACGGTCAACGGATTGGTGAACCTCCTCTTCAATGAAGCGTATAGCCGCGCAAAAGGAACTTTAGAAGTCTCGTCGTCGGCGACGGCGGCGGCGACAGGCAACGAGAAGAGTGGGAGGGAGGGAGAGAGGGAAGAGAGCAGCAGCAGCAGCAGCAGCAGCAGCAGCAGAGGACCGAGCAGCTACGGCAGCAGCGGCAGCCAGGCAGGCGCGATGGAAGCTTGGAGGCAAATTCAATTCAATCGACTTGGATTTGAAGCGGTAATAACGTTACGGGCGAACAGAATCGCGTTAACGATCGCGTTCTTCCTCCTCCTTGTTGGCTCAAAGCCGGTCGATGTCCCACTTGTTTTAGCCTAGGCGGCGTGCGCGAGACGCAGCCGGCCGGCCAGAACTCGATCGAGATCGTCAGCGTCTAATTGAATTGGCGATCCTCCCCTTTTATTCGCTGCGCTCTTCTTCCCACTTTCCATCTCGGTCCGCTGCAGCAGCTCCTTTTAGCTCGCCTTTTACATTTGCGCGCCGGCTAGACGCCTCTTCCCTACCTCCCCCAACTCTCTCTCTCTCTCTCTCTCTCTCTCTCTCTCTCTCTCTTCTTGCTCGGGCTCGACTGTGCAGCGATCGCTTGCTTTTCTTTTTCACCTCTTCGCTTTCGCAATTAAAGCGTCACTCGCCCAGCGCGCAATTTACGAGGGAAGTTAGCGGGGCTGACTCGTATAATCGAGCTGTGCACTCGAATGGTCGTGTCCACGAACTTGGGGGCTTGTTAAAGCATACTACAGAGAACCGAGCTGAGCTGCGAGCTGCAGAGAGCTCACGTATGATGCATGTGTGCGTCGCGAATGCTGACAGACCGACGTCTCCCAAAAATCCGGGCCGAGAGAGTATAGCGTTCGCGCGTCGTGCTGCAGGCTGCTGCTGTGGAGCTGTGCGGAGCCGGTGAGCTGGTGGCGGCGCGGTACGCGAGTTTATGCGGGAGGGAGAGGGCGACCGATCGTCGTTACTTGCTGCTGCGGCTTTCGCCTGCAAAAAGACGTGTCCTATCCCCGACTCCAGCCCCGGCTTATACGCCCTCCGCCGCCACCGTCGCCCGTCGCTGACACGAAAATCAAGCGACACCTCGCGCAGTCCTGAAAACTGGATTTTCGATTTCAGAGGCCACTTCGTGAATACCAAATGCTCAGCTCTCTCTCCTCGATTTTAGCAATTCGGCTCTTGATGATTCGCTACGCCGGAGCTCTCCGAGTCTCGCATTCAAACTTTTTCTGGCACGTATTGTTCTACTTAATAATGGATGCTAAAAACGGCCACCGATATTCCATTAAATACGCACCGCGAAAATCGCCTTAATATTAATTCTAATGAGTAATATCCAATTACGCTATGGAGAAACAACTTTTATAACAAATTCAATTCATGGCGATAATTGTTTGTAGCGTTACATCCACCATTATATCTGTGCATAACGAACTTTTACAATGTGTAGGTTTTGCACAGAAATGATGAACTTTTTAATATGAAATATAAAATGCTATTCATATTTTAATAAAATATAATTTAATTCAATTGTTTAACATCAGCGAGATCCGCGTAGGGATTGTGCTACGAAAATGAATTTAAAAGTTTCTTATTTTCTCGTCTTTCTGAAAATCTTTATTTTTTAATAATCTGTATATTCATACTGCATGCTTGAAGCGCCGAGTTCATTATAGCTTCTTTTGCAGAATGTAATAAATTAAATTATTTTGAAGATTAAAATTTGTCATTGACTACTATACAGATTTTATAACTCTATTATAAAACCTGTATAGTAATCGATAATTCTACGTATTTCCACAATAGTATTATTGAGTTTCCTTTTGATTAAAACAGATATTTATAGAAACAGAGATATTTTTACATTGCTAGAAGCTTTGAATTCAATGCATTTTTACACTTTTGACTGATAAGGAGATGACCAGGCATGCGGATCCTGGATTTTCTTGAAACTCTCAGGAATTATTTATGCGCAAAATAATGAGACACGTGTATGAGCATAAAGAGTAATGAATATTTTAATTGCCACGGCCTATTCAATAAAAACTCGATACACGGGTTTCATTATTTTACACCAAATGTAATTCCTAAAAGTTTCAAGAAAATCCAGGACCCGCATGTCTGGTTATCTCCTCGTGACTCAAAATTAGAAAGTAAATTTCTCTTGTTGAAACTATTCTTACGAGTTGAGCTTACGATCTCTAGATTATAGATTTCAATATGACTTTGAGAGTTGTTTTCTGGCCCTGAAACAACGAGGTACTTTAATACTATTTAAGTATAATACGAAAAGTCTTTTGTTGTTACTCACTACATATCAGAACCACTCTTTCATTCGCATTCACTGTTCATCCATTCAGTATTAGGACGAATTCTCGGCTAAACCGTATATAGCGGAATATATCTCGGCTACGGTACCCACTCTAGCAGTTGTATCGAACTATTGGGGCCAAACCAATGTCGAGAGATCCTCAAAGTATTAGCACTGACGCAGCGGTTCCGCCATAATTATTGGCAGGTATTCAGGTGCAAACTGCGCTGGCCCTTTTCACACCAAAACCAGTCGGTATTAAAGGCCTTTTTCTATTCACGAAACTTATTTACGGGTATTCATCATTTCTATTCTGATTCGACGTTCAAATCCTTCTCAAATATAGGAATTTTCATTGATTTTTTACCTTTCAGAAGAGTCTTCGCTATACCACTTATCATATAGATATGTGCATCCCGTTGCATATATTTTTGATTTCTCTGCGATGTACCTAATAATTCTGTTTTTATTATATGAATCTTTTTTTAAAAAAATTAAGCTGAATTTAAAATATTACTAAATAAATATCGGTTTATTAAATAGAAATAGAAAGGAATTTAAGTACAAAGTAAACTTTATTGAAGTAATAACATTGTTCAAAGAATATTCTAATATCTCTACTGACTCTTTATATTTTATCTTAATTTTTCTCAATAGTATGTACACTTTTTACTGATTCTTTATTAATACTCATTTTATATAATAAATCTTAGGTTCAGAAATCGAATTTCCCCGAATTAGAAACTGCTCCACATATTAAGTTCATACATTGCAATTAGTAATTATTTTAATATTAATTTTAAATAATAGGTAAAGCTACCCTGATAATCTCATGACGTAATAAATGTAAATTCCACTGATAAACTTGATCTAATGTGTCATTGTTATTCATGAACACGTAGAACACCTAGAGGAGCATTAGTTTTTTTTAAGGGGGGTATACACCTTAAAATTTTTTGATGTTCATTCACCTAAAACAAAAAATTATAATAATTAGTAAAATTTCCACATAATATTCTAAAAGTATATTGGAATCCTGATAAAATTAGCTCTAGTAGAAGCCTCTATGCCCATTTTATCTTATGTTGTGTCAGTTTAAAAAATTTGGCTTTAGCGTAACCTACAGGTCCAACCGATTGATCAATTTTGATGTAATTGGTCTTAAATTGTTTGTAATTGATGTCATTATGGTGTGAAGAGTTGTATAAATTAAAATTTTTTGATTAAATAATAAAATGAGTTCAAAAACTGCATAAATTCATAAAATTTCTTCAATTAAAATGTCAAGAATGCAACTTTATTCAATCATTCTCTAACTGCTCAAGATTGGGAGACGGAATAGATGTTATGATTTGAATCAAAGAGCCTTGCTTGCTTCGAGACTTATTGGTACTGGACTTAAAAAATTGACACAGTTTTGCGGTACTATGGATTTACCACCACGAGTTAATCCAAGTGCTTCTAATAAATTGAAAAAAACTTTATCGAAAGCAGTCTTTGACGAAGCCCAAGCCAGTATGAACGAGGCAGTGAAACAAGAAACTGATGTGATAAGGGACCAACAAAATAGTGATCAGGAAAATAATGACCAAGAAAATGATGAAAAAGTGATCGAATTAAAAATCAAAGGCGATGGAACCTGGCAAAAGAAAGGTTTTAAATCTTTAAATGGCGCAGTGTCAATTATAGGCACTGAAACAGAAAAAGTACTCGACCAAGAAGTTTTATGCTCTCATTGTCAAGATTGTATAGAATGGCAGCAGAAAAATGGCTCGCTTAATCAAGAAGCATGGGAAGACTGGTACAGTGTCCACAAATTGGTCTGCAAGAGGAATTATTCTTGATCAGCTGGAGGGATGGAGAGCACCGGTATGATCAGAATTTTCAAAAGATCTGAGGAGAAATTTAATGTACGTTACACCAAGTACATAGGTGATGGAGATTCAAAAACATTTTCTAATATTGTGAGAGCCAAACCTTATGGAGATGAAGTTAACATTGAGAAATTGGAATGTATTGGACACGTTGGAAAAAGGTTTGGTTATCATATGAGAAAATTAAAAGCAGACATGAAAGGGAAAAAGCTCAGTGATGGAAAAGGTCTGTTTGGACAAAGACGTCTAACAGAAAAAGTAATAACATCTATGCAGACTTACTACACTGGAGCCATCCGCAACAATCCAACATCATTGAACAGAATGACAAGAGACATTTAGGCCATTTGGTACCACAAGGCTTCTACTGATGAGCATCCGCAACACCAGTTCTGCCCAATTGGTCGTAACTCTTGGTGTAAATACCAACGAGCTGTAGCACTGAATACTTCACAAGAATTTCACCATAAAAACAATCTTCCACAAGCAGTTGTCTATACCATCAGACCAGCTTTTGTGAAAATGACGTCTATTTCTCTGTTGAAACGTTGTCTTGGTGGGCAGACACAGAACTCTAACGAGTCTTTTAATAATATCCTTTGAAAAATCTGCCCAAAAAACATTTTTGTGGGCCTTGACTCGTTGAAGCTGGGAGCAAGTATTGCCACAGTTCTGTACAACAATGGAATGTGTGGCATTTTAAGAGTAATGAAGAGGCTAGATTTGACACCTGAATGCAACGCTATTTCTGCTGCAAGAAAGAAGGACAAAATAAGAATTAAAAAAGCAAAGAAACAAAAGCTTGAGGATACCAGAAAAAGAAGAATTATCTACAGAAAATTGAGAATCCACTTACACGACAATCATGTAAATCAAGAAGGTGAAGAGTATGAAGCTGGGGCCTTTTAATTTTACTTTGTATCCTTTACATTTTATTGTAAATAGTTTGTAGTAATATTATTTTATAATTTTTTGTATATATTTTTATGTATTTGTATATGTAATACTTTGTGTATGTACTTGTATATATATATATATTTTTTACTATGTATGTATACTTTGTATATATGTGTACACATAGTCTTTTTTGTAGATACAATTACATTCTAGATCCTGACAGTCAAGAGAGCAGATGACCACGGAACCATTTTTGGTGTATAATGGCGCCACTGTACATCGCACTCCTGAATGTCTTTTGGGTACTACAGCTTCTCTTCTGCGGTCTGCCATCCCAAAGGTTATATAAATGCTCTTTTTATTAGTTTCTTTTTTATTTTATTTTGTAGAAACCGGTTTCCATTATTTCAGATTTTATTTAATTCTTTTATTAAAAATTATAGAATCAATTATTTTTTTTAATTAGGAAACCGGTCGTGAACTGGCTTAAAC